>LHUT01000370.1:22968-34541 GCA_001412135.1 Silene latifolia subsp. alba
AATATTAATAATATTATTATAAGTATTATATATATGTTCATGACGAGCTCGAGAAAACCTCGCAATCACCGTATTCTTTGACGGGAGCTGTGCCATCTATCTCTGGTGCTTGTCGTTTTGGAAGGTGACGGATACAAACTGTACATGACATAAGGATGGGAGGTGCCGGGAATTTATTTAGATGATCATGCACTTTGTAATGGGTTGTAATTTGGTTGTTCAAGGCACTCATAAGGATTGGCATAGAAATAATCTTCTTCTTTGGGTTTATCGGGAATCATAGTTCGAGGATGGAGACTTCCCATACGATTAGCGTGAATTTTCTTCACCGAGGAAGAGAACTCATTCCAACTTAGTGTTTCTGTTGTATACCGGTCAATCAACTCAACCAATTGCCTCCTGTCTAGTGTGATTGTTTTCTTGAAATCCAGGAATCTGTATAAACAATAAAAAGAATTACACACACATTAAAACAGTCTCATATAACTAGTTCAAGGGCGGTGATCGACATGTTGCAGTACTCTCATGTTTACAAGTTCATTTGGCTAATCTATTAATCATTCGCATATATATCTTGACAGGATTAGGGGTTCAAGCATTTAGTACCTTCGATGGCCTTCAACGACTTTAGCCANNGCAGCCATTTGAGACGAGTGATTCCGAAAGAAATTCAAGTCTGATGGATTGAGCAGTGTCTCCTTTCTGACCTGTTTGATGAAAATAGTTCAGCCTTGTTCCTTAATGTGTACAGCTTAGGAGATAAATGAATCATGTAATAATACTAACCAGATTAGGGAAAAATGAAGCTAATCTATCCATTCTCCTTTTTCCTCCGTATATTTCCCCTGCCGCGATATAAATTTGAATATTTCGATCAATTCCCAATGCCCGTAAGGTTAAGGCAGTTTCCTCGGGTGTCAATGGACAAAGACCTTCTCTTCTTTTTGCATCCGAGTCTATGTTTTTTTCTTTCCACCATGGATAGGAATACCTGTCATTGGAAAATTTAGGTCCAAACAACTTGACTTTAATTTCAATACTCTAATATCACTATGAAGTTGTGAGCTAATTTAGCTGGTAAAGTCATTGAGACATGATATTCATCCACCGGTTTTAATACCCACCAGCATCAAAACTCTAATTTCAGTATGCAAACGTTAGCTAGCTGAGCTAGTAAACTCACTAAGACGTGTACTCATTGTCTATGTTCAAAACCCACAACATCAAATTGAACGTGGCCCCGTTGTAGTCTAACCCTAATTTTAAAGATGAACAAGAAGCTCAAATGCAAAAAAAAAAAAAAAAAAAAAAAAGCGCATCATTACCTCATTCTTGTCAGTTCGTCGGCTTCATCTTTGGTACAGCCTTGAGTACAGCCAGAGAAAGATAGCATGTCCATTTCATATCTAAGATGAAGCACCAAGAAAGGACCCCTCTGCCTAAGGATCTTAACTACCCTTTTCCCTAATTCTTCAATTTGGGGAGTGAACTTCAATGCATCATAATTTACCTTACACCGTAACTTTTGAATCTCAATAGGCAACCCATTATTTGCCAGTCGAGTATCGGTTTTATTCAATTGTACAACCTTATTCTTCAGGATCAGTGGAAGAATCTGTCTCACATCAAATAGACAGACGATTAGATGCATTAAATTATTACTATTATGCATACAAAACTTAATTGCACGAAATTCAAGCTAATTACTAATTAGGTCAAACTGAACTAACCTGGTTTTGGTAATAAGATAAGTCTGACCAACTAACAGGAGGCAAAGAATACATCGGCTTAAATTCATTCCGTAGCTTCAACTTTAATGGCAACTCTTTCAGTATCCGAACTTCGTCTCTCAATGATGTGATGAAATGGTCAAGATCAAAAATATCATGGAACTCACTGTCCAACAATCGAAAACAATAAACTTGTAACAAGTTCAAGATACTCCTTATTTCCGGAAAAATTCTAATGAAAGCGAAATCAAGTTACCTAGGGTCATTCCAGAATGATGTTTTATCCAACTCTGGGACAATTAGAGTGACATTTAGATGTCTTGCAATGGCCACCATGTCACATATCTGCGGAAAATTTTGCAGTCACCAATCAAAAGCGGAAATTTAGGTAAGACTGTCTCACAGTAATTTTGCAAGACAAGCTGGTTACGCAAAGTTGGACAAAGTTGACCCTTTTTGATGATCAATAAAATGTGTAAATGTAACCAACTTACAGCTGCTCGCATTTGATTAAGACCGCCATTGCATGATACCATGAGATAACCATTGTTCTTATAAACTCCTAAATCAACACATACATCGTATATGTCAGGTAATCAGGCCGAAAATTGCTCCCCTTTGGCAAAACAAACTAATTGCAAAAACTACACAAAATGACAAACTAACTACTCATTCTAGGTAAGACATATCATTAGCACACCTTAAACTAACAACACCTCTAATAACTTAAATGCTCCAACAACCATAATTAACAACATCAAAAAAGAAAACTACATTATTGTATAACAATCAAGGGAAAACCACACAAACTATAATGCTGAAATGTCTCTACTTTTGGACCCAGAATATTTAATCTATTGACTAACACACAAACTCAAATAAAACCGTTATGCAGCATACCACAGCGCTAATAACTACTCCCTATGGTGTATCATACAACAGTCTTACTTACACAAGACTGGTTGATAAAATGTCATAGGAAATATAGGATATCAATAGTCAACATCAAAAGTCCGAAACTGTCTTACGTGCAAATGTCAACCAGCTTAGTTGGTAAAATCATGAGAGATGATGCTCATGACCTGGGTTCAAATCCCGTCTTACACAATAATTATCGTAGTAAAAATACGGAAATTAAAAGGGAACTTACTTTTAGGAGGATGAAAAATCTTGGGTGAGGAAATAGGCAATTGAAGATTGAAATGAGAATCCAAAGAAGCATGATTATGAAAGCAAGAAGGCCAACCCTTCAACAAAGTAGGTCTCCAAACATGACTAATTGCCATTAATTGAAACAAAACGGTCCATAATAAAACTGTAGAAATTGCTCTTAACATTAATTTAACTCTACTAGATCGATTCATTGTTGCTCTCCATTTATCAAATTTTGAAGAATCGCTCAATATTGTCTTCAATTTATTCCCCATTTCCCATACTCTCTTTCTCTCTCTAGAACATTCTTGTATTTTACACATTGTTATTGCAAATTCCTCTGTTTTTTCACAACTACCCACCATTTATTTTCTGCTCTATTTGTTGAAAAGCTTCAATCTTTCATGATTTCAAGTATAATTATATGATATTTGATATGATTTGGATGCTTAATTTAGTAACAATTATGATGAAATGTGTTGAAATAGAAGGAAATAATCAAAAAATTAGTACTGATTTTAATAATTAAGGAAACTATATTGAAATATTAAATTAAAATAGTTTATCATATTGGCTGGATAAGGAAATCAAGAATTAATTACCAAAATTAAGCAATGTAGGATGAAATTAAGAGCAAAACCGTTAAAAAGTGTGGAATTAATAGAAGTCTACATGCAGTAAAACACATGTAGTATAGTCTATAGAATGATAGAAGTATATAATACTAAATTGGATGAAACCCAGAAAAATAATTGAATGAATTGAAGAAATGAAGGTTGGAAATTAATGGGTTTTTGAAAATATGAAGTGGGTTGACGAAATTCCGGCGAACGATGTCGGAAAAGAGGTAAAAAGAGAGTTTTTAGAAAGAGAAGGGAGAAGAGTAGTTATGTTGGGAGGAGTGGAGGTGTGAGACGTTAATAAAGGCGTCGGTGTTGCATTACGTGTATTTTATTTATGATTTGAAAGCATATCAAAATGGTAATCCATTCGGTAAATTCTCCGCCATACCGGATACGTGAAACACATATTTGTACGTTTGCTTAACCCAAATTCTTGTCCTAAACGGATCTATCCATCTTGTATTCAAAACGTGTTAAATAGGATAGATTGAGATTTTTTATTTGTGAAAAGTGAAAATTAATAAAAAATTTGTCTCATCTATCCGAGTAAAAACTATTTGATTCGTCTTAATTTTAAAATGGATATACGCGTCTTAAGAATGACCAACTGTTTTTCTAACTAATATGACGTTTATGTAACTTAAAAATAAACAATCTCGTGTTAAATTGCTTTTCAGTAAGTCTGTCTTGTGACGGACATATCCGTCACAAGCTTGCGACGAGTTAAATAATACCCATTTGGGTAGATAAGACAAAACAGATTGTTACTCCCTAAGAATTTTGCTTTTGTCTTATCTACTCCACATGGGTAATACTTGACCCGTTGCAAGTTTGCGACAAATATCTTCGTCACAAATTAAAATTTGTGATTGCTTTTAATCATTTGAACAGGAGGTAGATTATTCATTTATTTAATTTTTTTTGCTAATTTTCGGTCCATCTAAATTAGAAGTTGTAATTATATTACACCGTCTGTATTATTCACTCGGCTCGGCAGGAAGTAAGTAAACTTTATGTCTAACCATATAATCATATATTTCGTCTAGGCAGAATTGGTGATGCTCACCCCATCCACACGTTCGACCATGTCCATTATTGTCATTAGGTACCATGGCAACTGGCATGGTGTTGTTTTAGCTTAACCAAATGTCTCGTGTTCGAGTCCTGAAAATACGGCGGTGTTAAAAACTCATGAGGGAGAATTTTACCGCCTTATACCCTAGTGATCCTACCAGACTCGAACCTGGACTAAACTGAATGGTTAACACCGAAAAAAATTGTCATTAAATTGTACTCGCTTTACCATTAATTGATAGGTAGTAGTGTCCAAAATCGGAAATCATTATCAGAAAATAAAAATAAAATAGAAACATCAAACTTATTTCTTTACATTTTTACAGCATAAGCATTATTCTTCTAGGTATAATTAATTGAATATCCTTGTCAACGGTCACTACTCACTAGTGATGATTGTGCATAATATGAGAAAGCAAATATACTTGCTGCTGGGTTGATCATTATCATATCATGTCTATTTCATGATTGCAACTTTTAGAATAATTAACGGAAGCAGGCTTGCATTTCCTTCTTATGTTGTTTGGTTATGCGTTGCATTTTCTCTCTTTCTTCTACACAAACACAATTACTTGAGTCTACGTCATTTGCACCGCAAAATCGTCTTAATTTATGTAATCGAGTCTTATGGATGTTAATTTTAGTTAATTCTAATAAACAAATGTCATTGCTCTTTCGCAAGTTCGTGTTTCAGTTTCGTCTGAAGCTTTAAACGGTCATATGTGACCATTTTATGATTAAATATAACCATAGTGATAAATCCACTGTGACGGCTTGCGGTAACTTGTTTTTCAATAGTGGTCACATTTGACTATAAAATGGTTACAAAATCCCGCCTTATTATTATTTCAAATCAATATGGTTCGTCTGAAACAAGACCAATTGTTGCTCTTTTATGTATTCCTTTTCCTATGAACATTTTTCTATAAGGTTTTTAAACGTTAACTTCCCCAGCTAAATAACCTAAATTTTCACTCTTCTCTTTTCCTAAAATGTAATCAAATTTCTTCAAAATCCTTCAATTATGGATCTTAAATTATCATATCGAACAAGGAATTACTTGGTTTTCACAAATTCTTGTTTACAATTGTTGTAAATAAGAATAATTTACAACTGGAGTATAAAACCATCCAAACCAACATTTTATTAAGGGTAATGGTGCATTCTACCATTTCGTTGTAACTTACTAACGGTTGTAAGCAAGACTTAGGTCATGTTTGGTACTCAGCAAATTATTATTAGCAGGAGTAGATTGGTCAAACAAATTACAAATGACAGATTTGATTGACATATTTGACTAGTATATTTCAGTTAGCACATTTACTAAAAGTGTTTGGTAACTCTTATATTCATTTTTTTTACAACCTACTAACGTGAATATGGTACGAGGAGGAACATATTGGAAAACAATAGATTGGAGCTCAATCTACTGTTTTAATATGTTATTCACTAAACACATAAATTAGTAGATTGATTAGTTAAACATGCTAAAAGCCTTGAACATACCAAATATGTATCAATCTATTGTTACCAAACACTTGTTTAATTACTGAAAATGAGTGTTGGGCTACCTTCATCACGAACAATTAGAGACATACGCTCCGGTGAAAAATCCAGAAGATTATGAATTTTGTACTCCCTGTAAAATCCCCCATGGAGGAGGCATCAATTACTTTGTACTCCCTCCGTTTTGGTTAATTGTTGTCCTTTAGTTTTGACACAACGATCAAGGAAAGAAGAAGGGATAAATTACTAAATGTCAAGTGAAATAAATTGAGTGTGAATGATCAAATTGTTCATCAAGTTTATTCTTAAAATAGAAAGGACAACAACTCACTGAGACACCCAAATGTGAAAAAGGACAACAAATAACCGGGACAGAGGGAATATTTTATAAATATCAAGCAAAGACAAGGTTTATATGTACAGAGTAACACACTTTCATCTTTCAACCGGCCCACTAGAGTTGGGATATCTTTCTTGAACAACATTTGATTAAGACCATGCAGATAATTAACTAACTTAGTTGGCAAAGTGATAAAAAATGGTATTCATGACTTGGGCCTATATCTCGTCAGCATTAAAATAGTCCCTATAACTATCTTTACACAAGTAAAAAAAGGTTTATTTCAGTCCATCCCAAAATTCAAAACCAAATTCCCATGAAGCAGCTGAAAAGGCATTTTTATTAGGAAACTTTGCTTCATGGTTTATAATATTTGTCTATTCGGAGAACAATGGTAGTGTTGGAGGCGGGGTGCAGTGTGGAGGAGCAAGAGTCGTCGGTGGACCAGTGGATGGTAGTGGAGCGTACCGTGGTGGTGTATTGCTAGTCGGAGGGCTGCTACAGTCAGGTGGTAGAGGGGTCAGGTGTGGTGGGTGAGTGCGGGTGGCAGGTGGTAGTGTTTATTTTTAGTTGATAAATTGTGTTTTTTTTTTCAGAGAGGAAAAGATGTATTACATGATGTTCCGGCTCTCGAAGCCTATAATACATCCATTGTCTAAAACTAAAACAACATTATTAATACAAACTAATAAAACTATGATAGTACGGAGAAGAACGGAATATTGATAGCGAGCGATTGAACCAGTTTCACCATCACACTTGACTTCCATAAACCGATGATACATACAAACCGTCGGGTGACAATAACAAGGTATACTTACGCTCTTGCGAAAAGAAAGAAGAAATAAAAGGTGACGAGCAAGACGACGAAGTCTGCCATCGGTGGAGATAACTCTCCTACACCTTAGAGATCAAACCCTTAGATCGTAAGACCAACAAACCACGAAAACCAGAATGTAGATAGATGAGAACAAGTACAACCCCGCAGCCAAACTCCACTCCACAGACCCCAAAAGGCACCAACATCTAATGGAACCAACCCACACTTGACTGAGAGGATCCGTATCATGATTCCAAGACGGAAGCAAACTCCAAATGATAGAGGGACATGACACTCTAAACTCTTGAAGGAGACGCTTACTAAAGGAGATCTTTATTAAGGAAAAACAAATTAAAAAGACAAAAATAATTAAACAGGACACTTATAACTAAAGTCATGAAATAAAAGGAAAGTAAACACCACAACCAACCTACCCGACACTACAACCCGTCCCATATTGAAACCACCAAGTCAGACCAACACACCAAACATAAATCTGAAAAGGACCAAAAACAGGATGAACCCGAGTCAAACAAAGATGAAAGAATCTCCCTCAAAACAACAAGATCATACCATAATCTCCACAACAGTCCCAAGCCGAAACACGAAGCACAAGACAACAAACACTCGGAAAACCCTAAAGCCCCAAACGAAACAACAGAACCCGACACAGGGACATGCAAAACCTGAAAGGTGGGAAACACACTACAAAGCCACTCATAACACCAACCGACTCCTCCCAGGACCACCGTCAAACATGCAAACAGAACAAACAAAGAGACAACACTGACAGACACTATTGGTAAACGAAGGACCGATAGGTGGGGGGAATGGGGGGATCACCATATCAGACCCAAAACCACATAGGACAACAAAGCAGCTACACGGATGAGCTATACTCATCGACACAACAAGAAAATCAACCCAGANAATGAGAGAAGTGGAGTATTTATAGACTTTCACCTTTTGTCACGTAGTGGCCAAGTGGCTAGCAGGTAGAAAGACTATCTTACCCTCGGCCGAGGGACCCATGCCGGGCCGGCAGGCCTGGTTGACTCCATGCCGAGGGGACTGGATGTGAGTACGCGGATATGCTTCTCGGCCGGCTAGTTGCCTAGCCGAGACCCAAGTGACAGGCCGACAGGCTTCGTCGGTTAGGCTGTTTTTCCTTTGACTTGTTGTCTTTTGGCTTTGACCTTGGTCAATATGTTGACTCGATCAGCAGGTGCAGAATATGCCCCATCAAGTGTACTAAATAATTTATATGGAGTATATTTCAATAACAATATAAATTGTTATTAACGGTCTGATCCAATTCAAGCATCAAGTCCAACTTTTAACTAAAACTAAAGTATTATGTATAGATAGCTTGAAATTAAACTCTACGAATCCACGTATTGGGACATATTGAATTGGGTTAAAATCCCATATATATCAGACTTCCATTATTTAAAATATAAATTTTTCTTGCATATTATTTCATTATTTGCCTAATGAGTAATGAATGGCCTTTTTTATTTCATTGAAAGCGCTGTTATTCCAAGATATAGCATTTAGAACGCATAACTTAAGTTCTCAGATAAGCCATTGAATATATATAGTGCCTGCGATGAGTAAATATTCGAGTTGCCCACACAACTTCCTCTAAAATTTTCTATGGTCGACATACAAAATACTACTCCATATTGTATTACCCGTATTTTCACACATATTAGATTGAACAAATAGATGAATTACCATACTTAAAACCTGATAATAATGGTAATAAATGGAAACATTTACATGTAATGTTTGAACTAAGGTATGTGCATACGGTGTAGTACAATTACCTACCAAACACACAACCTTTTTGTAAAAGAAGAGCTAGTGATATGATCCTTGTGCCATACTGTAATCATACTACCTATAAACTTGAACTCTTTAACCATTTTTGGCCTACTTTATTAATTTTCTATGGAAATTATTTCTTGTACTGAAATTGTGAGATTGCTATTAAATCTCACCTTTGTGGTAGATACATTATATATAGATACATGCCCTTGGCTGTCTAGTTAGCCTTAGGCTTTAATGTTGTCCCCCGTTAATGAAAGGAAAATGTACATTTGGTTAACACGTATCCCCCCAAAGTTTGGTGCCCTTGTACAGTTGTACTCCTTGCCGTGAGGTGTACCAAGATCGGATCGGGTCGGATAGGCTTGAAAATGAAGGATTAGATTAGCTAAGACTGACTTGACTTAGACCCCATATGATATGCATACTCCATTTTAGCAGCAATCAAATTTGACTAATTGTAATTAGGAGTGTGCATAATTCAGTCCGAATCGGAATCAGAATTAAAACTTCTGATCCGGTCTCCGATCCAAACTTATTAAAGATTCCGTTTTTCGGTCTATTCTGGTCCGGGCTCGGATTTTTCCGGTCCGGACCGAAAATACCGGCCGGAATTACGTTTTATATTTCTTTCTTATGTTAATTTACATAACATTTGTCAAATATCCTTAATTGGTGTTACTGTACGATAATAATACATATTTTTTAATTTTATAAGTAAAAATTAATAAATCCTTTATAAGGTTAACGTAAGTAGGCGAGCACGAAGAAATTCCGGTCTAACCAGTCCTGGTCCGTAATTTTTGATCCCAGTTCGGTTTCTGATCCATGATATTTTGTCATTTGGGTTTCGATTCCAGACCGTGATGATAACTGAAACAAAAATAAGGGCTTCGGGATTTGATCCGTGTATAGTTGTATACATATATACTGACATACACTCACATTTTGTGATGAATTACGAGTGAAAAAAGGGTATATATGGTCATCACACTTTCATACATGGAATCAATATATTTCATTGATTTGGTTTGCTTCACTATTTTGAACAGCTCACATATATTTTTGGCCATTGATCCATAGGGGTATAGGGGAGGGAGTATAGCTAAACATTTATTGAAATTATATTCGATTTAATTAGGTTGTCGCAGCAATTTAGGAAACACAACAATGATTGACTTGTGTAAATCTGACATTCACTATTTTACTAGAGTTATTTTTTTTAACTGCATGCATTATTGTTATGATAGGTATTGCATTGAATTACCTAAGAAACGAAGTACAAAATTAACTAGCAAAACTGTCCATACGGTTTACAATAAGACATTATATAAAAGACGGTCACGAAAAATCCAAGTCAAAATTAATAAAATTTTAGAATATACGGAGGGAGGGAGTATTATATATTGACAGCTTATAGCTTAATTAGGTTGATTGTTAGAAATCAATCAATCATTTAAGCTCATAATAATGAAGCGTAGCTTGTAGGTTGTACCATGCATATCTCTTACATATCCAACTGGTAAATAATGCAATAATTAACAGTACGTTCATCCCTCGTTGCCGTCGCTATGCAAATTATAAAACAACTTTTATATAAATAGGCAGTAGACCGTAAATTATAACCATTGCAATTAAATTCTCTTATTTTGTTATTTACTCGGATTATGAAATGTTATTATTAATAGAAGAATTACGCTATATTGAGGTTTGATTTGGCAATTGGCATTAATCGTTGGCTACATCATCCAAAATTCCAACTTGGAATAAATATTTTTGTTGACGACATTATTACAATGTACTCGGTAAGTAACTCTATTATGAGTCGTGACGATTAGAGCTTATAATTAATTTAGTATTCAGTTTCGGGTGCAATCAGAAAAGGTTGTTGATCATATCATTTGGTGATTAATTTAATTGAAGCTGTATAATGTAGCTGCTGCCATTTCATAATAACTTGGCCTTCTTCCTAGCTAGCTAGCGTTAATTCGTTCTAGTGGACAACAAGTCTTTCACATTATATACCTTAAGTCCTTAACATATTTTATTAGGAGCAACAAATAAATATAAGGTTCGTGAAGCAAGCTGCGAACAAAGTTGCTGCCAAGTCCTAGCTTTCTGAATTTACGTATGTACCTCATGGCCCATACATCAATCAAGTTATCAAGTAGGTCATGTATGTTAATAAATAATAATGAGGATACTTGTTTAAGACTGATCAATCAAGGGATTTTAGGATACACAAATTCTCATTTGTGACGGACAAAATTTGTCATAAACTTGTGACGTGAGAGAAAGGGACAAGTGGGAGGGGTAACTAGAAGGATAAGTTGGAGAAGGTTGTGAAATACTATGAACGATGGAATGCATGTTCGAATTCCCCCCTTTTGAATCCCCTATTTACTAAATCAATAGGTGATTCTACGGTTTTTCCCGCCTAAAATATTAACTTCTATTAGGGCTTTTAATTTTTGCATTCTACTATGGGTCAAGTCTAA
>LHUT01000371.1:0-27875 GCA_001412135.1 Silene latifolia subsp. alba
TTCATGGACTATACAACCAGATGTATATGTTGTACGGTGTAGAACTTGAGCTTTGTGTCAAAGTATCCGAGCTTTATATTAAAGAATATGAGCTTTATTAGAAAATATTGAGTCCATTCATTTACACATTAAAAACATGAAATTTAAATTAGCTCAGAAAAAATACACGAAAGCTCGAATTCTTATACTTGGTTGTACCATGCTTATGGTACAACTGGATGTATAATCCTATTTGTGAGTTTATCGCTTCTCTAAAAAAATACTCCTTTACTTATTTCATTTCTATGCATTCGATTAAAATATGTGAGACGAATTTTTAACAACCGTATAAATATAAACGGAGAGAGTAATACCTAATCATAAATTCACATGTCAACCTTTTGTAAATCTTTCACTCTTCCGGCCATGATCAATTCACAAGGATTCTCTGGCACCATCAAAGATAAATCACAATATTTTCAAGATCCGATGCGTTGATTAATTAAGGAGAGTAAAATAATGGGAATGTGCACGTAAAACATGCAAATATTGTCACATTACGTTCATACATTGATCACCTTGCTTATTGATGAGGTCAACGTTCTCGACCAAGCAAGAAGCCAACAATTAAACGTTACAACATCATTTTTGATTCCATCAAAAAAACAATATTTTCCCAAGAGATACGCTAGATGCTAATAACCTTGCCATTTCAATTTTCCGAGTGTACCAAGTAAATAACTTATTTTAAAAATATATATACGACATCAATAATATTTAATATGATCAGATAGATTTTCAGTTATGAATCGTTCTAAAATGCATTACTTAAGTTGCATACGTAGTTATTGTAAGACCAGATTGTTGTACGTTTTATCACGGTTCTAAAAGAAAAAAACGAACAGTTGGAAGAACGAGATTGTAATCTTATGATCTAATCCGTATCACACAACTAACACGAGTTTTGTGAGCGTATCGAGTAAATAACTTATTTCAAAAATATAAATGCGACATCAATATAATCAGACAGATTCTCAATTATGAATCGTTCTAAAATGCAGTACTTTTGCATATGTAGTTATTGCAGGACCGTTGTATGTTCTATCACTGTTTAGAGGAAAAAAACGAACAATTAAATGTCTGAGATTATAAATTCTCATTCATGAATCGTTCTAAACGACATTACTTATATGTAGTTATTGTTAGACCGTTGTATTTCTACCACGGTTTTAAAGGAAAAAAAGAATAATTAAATATCCGAGATTATAAATCTTATGATCAAATCAATATTACACAACTAACAAAAGTTTTGTTTGATACAAACTATTGAAAATCCATAGCGAAATCGCAATTCCGTGGAAATCTCAAATTATTACTTTTGAAAATAAAATCTTAATCCACCTAAAATAAGTAGATATATAACGCAGGAAATCTAGCATTCCTCACAAAAAGAGACGTTGCCTAATCAACTTTTATTGCTGCAATAAGTTTCCAAAAGAATATACTCCCTCCGTCCCGGTCATTTGTTGTCCTTTTCCATTTTGGGGTGTCTCAGTCATTTGTTGTCCTTTCTATTTTAAGAATGAACTTGATGAGTAATTTGATCATTCTCATTCAATTTGTTCCACTTGTCATTTAGTTATTGGCCTTTTCCTCATTCCTTGGTCTTTGTGCCAAAACGAAAGGACAACAATTGACCGGGACGGAGGGAGTATTATTNAATGAACTTGATGAGTAAATTGATCATTCACACTCAATTTGTTCCACTTGTCATTTAGCTATTGGCCCTCTCCTCTTTCCTTAGTCTTTGTGCCAAAACCAAAGGACAACAAATGACCGGGACGGAGGGAGTATTGCTTAACTATAGCTCATATCCTCTAGAAATAAAGGATAACACATTGAACTATTAATTATTACGAGTATATCATAAAATCCGTATTATATAAAAATCGTTATTATATACCTAAAATAATAATGAATAAATCATTTTCATAAATCACAAATTAAACAATAAGATTGTTTTAAATTATGTGACGGTTTTTTTATTGGTTAAAAACTATCATCAATATACACCGTTTCTATCTGCTTTAACACGGTAAGACTATTTTAAACAATAATTATATGTATGATGGTTTCTCACTAAAATGAATCCAAATATATTTCTATTACTTGGTAAAATTGATTACTAAAATTCCGTTTTATAATAAATTTGTATAAGACCGTCTTTGACGAGTATTTGGGTTATATGTAGGTAGACAAAAGAGAGAGAAAGAGTATCAAAATAATTGTATTCTTTAGCAGCGTGACAGCCCTCCAAAGGCTTACAACAAACAGTAAGAAAAAGCAAAGAATAAAAAGGAAGGAAAAGGATTTCAGTAGAGAGAGATTATTATTATATTAATTTTTATTTGGTGGGTCTTAGAGAGAGAAACAAACAAACAAAGAGAAGAAGAGATCTTCATTCTTCAACTAAAATGGGGTGAAATCAAAGGGAAGCAAACCAAACCAATTTGGGTATTTGTGTTCTTAATTCTACCGACAATTTAATTTATTTTTACTGTGAGTAATTTTTATTTTTCCTATAATTTTTTTGATTTTTTTGCTTGTTTTACTCTTGTAGTTGGATCATATGACTAGGAGTATATAGCTGCAAAAAAAATCAATTTTTTGAGTAAAAATTAGATTGTTTGCTAATTATAGGAGTAGCATATAATTTTGGGTTTTTTGGGATTAATTTGTAGTGAAATTCATGTTTTTTTTGGGAATTGTAGGTTAAAAATTGGTGACTTTTGGTTGAATTATTCAAGATGTTATCTTTTTGATGAAAATTATGATTTTGATGAAATTTTAGCTGTTTAGGTAATGTAAAAGTGCATAATTTGAGGTAAATTTTTGCAAAGACTTGAACTTTAGTGGTAATTTACTTGGGAAATTGTGATTTTTTTTTTTTTTGTGTTTTGATATGTAAGTTTTTGTTTTTATTGTTACAAAATCTGATCTTTTCTGTAGGTGGGTCTTTTGGATTTCTTGTTGATGATCATATACTTTGTTGGACTGTTTTGTTGTGTGTAATTGTGTATAGTATTGTTAGATCATACTCTTTCCGTCTCCGTTATTTGTTTACCTTTCATTTTCATTGTGAGGGGTATTTTATTTTAATCCAAGGTAAACAGATGATTATTTTTGGATTTTAATCTTAATATATTTTTGCATTTTCAGGTATATATACATAGAAAGGAACAAAGGATCATTCTGTGTACAGGGAGTATTGTTTGTTTTGGCAGTTTAGTTAGTGTGATCAGGCTGCAAGGTTGTTGAAGGAGGTAGTGTGATTGGGTCGCATAATGACGGCCTTGTCGCGATCAGAGAGTAAAAACATGTATTCATGGTGGTGGGATAGCCATATTAGCCCTAAGAACTCAAAATGGCTGAAGGAAAATCTTACAGGTGTTATGTTTGTTCTTTGGCTTTTTATTTGTTACCGTTGTTGAAAGCAATTGATGCAACTGCTGTCAGACATTGTGAACTTGAAGCGATTATGATTGAGTCGGATTTATTTAGTTGAAGTTGTTGTAGCTCTGATTGTATATTGTCCTGAATAGCTACATGGTTATCTATCTGTGTGTGTTTATGTCCAGAAAACATGAGCAATATCTGCTTGGGATTTATATAGCCTGCTGTAATCACTACAAATATTAAAATACACGAAGAAGACGGGGATTTTTTTTTCTCTTTTCGATATGGGATCTTTACAGTAACTTGGTATAGTTATTATAGCATCTCACTTAGTCTCCTAAGAGAAGGTCTTACTTATTTTCGTATAGTCTGAGACCAATTCGTTACTGAAACCCTACCCACATATTGTTTCAATAACAAGACTGAATAACCGATTTTTAGTAAGAATTAGCGTGGTTAGTAAGAATTAGCTAATGTCAATCCTCTACGACAATGTTTTCAATAGACTGTCTCATAAGAGAAGAAATTGTTTTTCTACGTGTCTTACCCGTGGCTATGGCTTTTAACTATTGCAGATATGGATAGTAATGTCAAATCAATGATTAAGATTATTGAAGTAGATGAAGACACTTTTGCAAGGCGAGCCGAAATGTATTACAAGAAGCGCCCCGAGCTTATGAAACTGGTTGAAGAGTTCTACCGTGCATACCGTGCTTTGGCGGAAAGATATGATCATGCAACAGGGGTGATCCGCCAGGCCCATAAAACCATGGCAGAAGCATTTCCCAACCAAGTCCCATTCCTCATGACTGAAGACGGGCCTATGAACCCAGCCGATGATTCTGATCCTCGTACACCTGAGATGCAGGCTCCTGTCCGAGCTGGTTCAGACCTTGATGAATTGCGTAAGGGTGCTGTTGGTTTGTCTTCATCAGATTTCCTCTCTGGAAAACCAGGTGGAAATTTCACAAACGGGTCTAGCAAAAAAGAATTCAAGCAACTGAACGGGGTTGGAAAGGCGCGAAAAGGCCTGAATTTTCAAGGAGTAGAAGAGAAAGGAGATGTTCTCCCTCAAGTTTTGTCGGAATCTGAAAGATTAGGAAGATCTGAGGGTGATATTCAAGGTCTAAAAGATTCGCTTGCGAAGTTAGAAACTGAAAAGGAATCTGGTCTACTTGAGTACAGGAAGACTCTAGAAAGATTGACCAAGCTAGAATCTGACTTCTCGCAGGCAAAAGAGGATTCACAAGGGTTAAATCTAAGAGCTAACAAAGCTGAAGCCGAAGTGCAAAGCTTGAAGGAACTCCTAGCCAATGTAGAAGTTGAAAGGGAAGCTAGTTTAACACAATATCGACAGTCTCTGGACAAAATAGCCAATTTGGAGCGCCATGTCTCTCAAGCCGAAGATGATGTTGGACATCTAAATGACGAACTCTCTCGAGTCAAGGCCGAGAAAGAAGCCCTTCTTGCCAAGTACATGGAGGCTCTGGAGAAGTTAGCCAATTTGGAGAATAAATTGTTGTTAGCTGAGGACTATGCCAGTAGGACCATGGAAAGAGCCGAAAATGCTGAAAGGGAAGTTAATACTATGAAGGAAACTATAGAAATATTGACAGAAGAGAAAGAAGCTGCTGTTCTTAAGTATGAGCAGTCCTTGGAGAAGATTGCAACTTTGGAACGTGAAATTATCGTCATTCAAGAAGAGACTGAGAGGTTGAAGGCTGAGGTTCAAGACGGGGTTGCTAAGATAAAGCAGTCTGAAGAGACGTGCCTGTTGTTGGATAGATCAAATAAGTCTTTGCAGTCTGAAGTGGATTCCTTGGGACAAAAGGTGTGTATCTAAAATGCGAACCATTTGCAACACAATTAGAACAATTTGTACTTTGCTCTGTTAATTTAGCTAGAAATAAATCCGAACCATTAGTCTACTAAAAACTGAAATCAAAGAATACTTACTCCACGTTTCCACTGGTATGGGTCGGTCTCATGATAATTTTATCATGATTATCATGAGACACTCTCTGATGAAACTTTGTGGTTCTCTTATGAGGATGCGTAGCCTCACTTTTTTGTAGTATTTTATTTGTTCATTAATTTTTTTTTATTATTCCTATAAATATAGGTGGGTACCCAGAACCAAGAACTCTCTGAGAAGCAGAGGGAATTGGGCAGACTTTGGACATGTGTACAAGAAGAGCGCATGCGCTTTATGGAGACAGAAGCTGGGTTCCAATCACTGCAGAACTTACACTCAAAAGTTCAAGAAGATCTCAGATCCGTAGCCAACGAGCTTCAGAAGAAGGTCCAACTTCTCAAAGAACTAGAAAACCAGAAGAAACAGTTAGAGGATGAAGTCCAGAAGGTTAAGGATGAAAACAAGAGCCTGGATGACTTGAACTCGTTATCAGCTCTTTCCATGAAAAACATGCAGGAAGAAATTATTGGTCTGAAGGGCGGAAAAGAAAAGCTCGAAGAAGAGTTACTTGACCAACGAAATGCTCTTCAGCTGGAAATTTCTAGCCTGAAAGCTGAATTACTTAGTCTGAGTCAGAAACATCAAGATTTGCAGGATGAGAACTCGAAACTGAATGAAAACTGCCAGAGGAGTACTACAGAGGTATCTTCTCTTGTTGAGAAATTGGGGGTAATGGAAAGACTTGTAAAAAAGAACGAGGTTCTTGAGAATTCAATGTCGGATTTGAGTGCTGAGTTGGAAGGGGCTCGAGGAAAGGTGGAGGAGTTGGAGGAATCTTGTAAGTTGCTTATGGGGGAAAAATTTACTCTTGGGACTGAGAAGGGTACCTTGATCTCTCAATTAGTAATGACAACTGAAAATCTCGAGAAACTTTCTCAAAGGAACACTCTTTTGGAGAACACACTTTTTGACGTCAATGCGGAACTTGAAATGTTGAGGCTAAAATCTAGAAACTTGGAAGATTCATGTATGTTGCTAAGTGATCGGAATCGCATTTTAGTCTCCGAGAAAGAGATGCTAACTTGTGAGTTAGATCTAACTCACAAGAGACTCGAAGACCTTGGCCAAAGGCATGAAGACTTAGAGAAGAGGTACTCGAGCTTAGAGGAAGAACGAAAATCCACCCTTGAAAGAGTGAAAGAATTGCAGATCTATTTAGCTTCCGAAAAGCATGAGCATACTAATTTGGAGAATCATATCCGTCAAATCCAAGAAGAAGGCGACCATTTGAGGGAGGAATTTGATCAAGAATTGGATAATGCTGTTAATGCGCAGTTTGAGATCTTCCTCTTATATAAATCTATACAAGATTTGAAAGATGGTAATATCTCATTGTTGGGTTTCTGTGAAAAACTTGTGGAGGCGTCCAGGCTGTCCGCGAAACTCATTTCGGAATTGGAGAAAGAGAGCTCTGACCAGCAGGATAATGTCAAAATGTTGAGGATGGGGATGTTCCAGTTGTTGGATACACTTGAAGCCGATATCGAGCCTTCAAGCGATGACTGC
Organism: Silene latifolia subsp. alba; assembly: GCA_001412135.1. Classification (NCBI taxonomy): domain Eukaryota; kingdom Viridiplantae; phylum Streptophyta; class Magnoliopsida; order Caryophyllales; family Caryophyllaceae; genus Silene; species Silene latifolia. Next base: position 6,917 of record LHUT01000371.1, read on the forward strand.
AGCAATGAAGACAGAAGGTTAATATACCTGATACAAGAAAAACTCTATGACATTAAAGCATCTCTTTGTGAAGCTTGGGATGAGAATCAGGAGCTAGTTGTCCAAAAGTCGGTTCTTGTTGAAGTAATTCGGCAACTTAAACAAGATGTGTCGGATTTGAATTCTGTTGTTCACGCTTTCAAGAAGGAGCTTGAGAGCAAGAACACAGAAGTACTTTCACAGCAGAAAGAGACTCAGAAGCTTCTAGAGAATAATGAAGAACTTATCCTTAAAGTCAGGGAGGGGAATATGAAGGAAGCTCTTCTTCTCGCTGAAGTGGAAAACCTCCGGGAGAAGCTGTTGACTTTGCAAAAGGATTACGATGATCTACAAAACGAGAATTCGAGGGTTATTGAGGGAAACAAATCCTTGATTTTCACCATTAAAGATTTGGAGGATGAGTATTCTTGTATGGTTGGGGAAGTAGTTGAACTCGATCATCTCACGGTTATTTTAAAGAATGTCATTTCTGAGAAATCAAACAAAGTCACAGAGCTGACTGAGACCATAGAGAAGATTTGTACCGACCATGGTATTCTTGAGGAAAAAGTGAGAAGCATAGAGAGAAATCTAGATGACGCCCGGACCAAAAACACCGTCTTTGAGCTCTCGCTGAAGAAGTCGGAGAACGAACTGGAAGAAGTCAGAGTTACAAATGATCAGTTAATGGGTGAAATCGTCAACGGAAAAGATCTCTTGTGCATGAAAGAAATGGAGCTCTTGGAAATGCAAAAAGAACAAAAAGAAACTGAAGCAAAAGTACGAGCTTTGAATTCTGAACTACAAAAAGGAAAAGACGAAGTCAAACTCTGGGAGACCATTGCAGGATCGTTCTTTACTGAACTTCAGGGTTGCAGTGTACGTGAAGCATTGATTAAAGAGAAGTTTGCCGAGCTTGTTAAAGCATATGAGGCCCTGGAAGATGAAAGTTATTCAAAGTGCATGGATATCGCTCATTTAAGAGAAAGAGTTGGGGCATTAGAAGGTGAAAATTCTGAAATAAAGGGGAGATTAGTTGCTGATCTTTCGGCTATCATGTCTTTGAAGGACTCTGTAGCATCACTTGAGAAGCATACGATTTCGTTCAAGAATATTCATCAAGTTGACAATGGAAAGAAAGAGGTATGTCATGTGTGTATTGGTTCACTCAAAATCATCTTGCTTTTAAAATTCAGTTGTTATAGTCTAGTTTTACCTGCTACGGAGTATTTTTTTAGCATAATCGGCTATGACTACTAACCTGCCATCGTTCTTGTTTGCTTGTCTTTGGAATTGGAGTGTGGCGGCTAGAAAAATATGAAATTAGGATGATACATGGCTGTTTCTCCTTTCGCTCCTTTTTTTGAAGGAATTGTTTACATACAAAAGTTTGCAAACAACCACCGTCCTTCGTGATTTTTTGTTTAAAAGCTACGGAGTACCTTTTCTATAATCTATACTGTTTTTTTGCATAATGTTTTTAGTATTTGTTGTTATTTGACATATTTAGGGTTTTTATTTAATTTTTAAAATTTATTTGTTCTTTTTTTCTTTATTACACCTTCTTTACCAACAACTTTCTTATGTATTTTTACTTGGTTCACTTTTAAGGTNCGTTGGTTGTTATTTGCGTTAGTTATATGCTTTGTCTTTTTTTTTTTTTTTTTTAATTAGGGTGTTACCGAAATACCTTAGACTTTGGATTATGTTTTGCTCTCCCTTTTCTTTTTCATTTTTCCCTTTTCTTTTTTTTCGCATTGTGAGGTGTGCGTTCACTCATGCACGGTTCTAAAGGATGATTCATGTCAGCCGACCCCAAATCATTTTGGGATAAGGCTCTGATGTTGTTGTTGTTCATATGGTTGCGTGTGACAAAATGTCAAAATCTAATATTTAAATTGTGCTAGACATTCACTGTCTGCATTGAAGTCCGTGCTTATTCAATTTCGTTAGCCAATTACAAAGCTTGCTTATAGGAGAAAGGATTCAATCATTCTTTTCGTAAATTATGCTAATATCCGACATGTTTCAGGACTTAGAAGGCAGTCAAGACTCGAATGAATGTCAATCTGATGGATCCGTCAGCTTGGATAAAGTCCAAGCTAAGATACAATACGTGGAAAAGGCGATCATAGAGCTGAAACAACATGCACAGGAAGAATATTCAGGTGTTCGCTCTGACTTAGATTTGGCATTACGACAGATTGAAGGTCTAAAGTCCCAGAACAGTTCACGCCGTGGTAGTAGTGGGAGATTAAGTCGGCGGGTCCCATCACAACCCGGGGATGACCCAAGGAACGGGCCTGTTGACGGGCCCAAGCAAAGATCGGGTCCGGACACTTTTGAGCCCGAGGAGGTTCTTATGATGAAAGACATTGTGCTGGATCAAGCATCGGACTGTTCATCGTATGGCAGAAACAGAAAGGTAATGAAGTCTAATGATCATGTACTCGAGTTGTGGGAAACCGTAGACCACTCGGGCAGCATTGACCTGACTGTTGGTAAGCCCAACAAGTACTTTGTGTTGGATGCCGTGAAAGAGAACAAGAGTGGTCGTCCCTCGTCAGTGTCAGTGGTGGAGAGAGAATTGGGAGTCGATGATCAATTGAGTTCTAGAAGGTTCCGAGATTCCCAAGTTGAAGACACCAAAAGGAAAACCCTAGAAAGGCTGGCCTCCGATGTTCAAAAGCTCACTAACCTTCAAATAACAGTGCGCGACCTGAAGGACAAGTTGGAGATGTCCGAGAACACCTCAACAAAGGGAAAAGCAACCGAATGTGATGGTGTGAAAGAACAACTCGAAGAAAGCGAGCAAATGATCTTAAAGCTCTTTGATTATAGCGCGAAAGTGATGAAGAACATTGAAAATTCCACATCAGCATCGTCTTCTATGTCTTTCGACGGATCATCTTCTATAGCCGATTCATCAGACGGAAGTGCCCGGAGGAAGAAAAGCATGGATCAAGCTCGTAGGATCTCAGAGAAGATTGGACGATTGCAATTGGAGATCCAAAAGATACAATTTCTTCTAATGAAGCTTGATAATAACAAAGCCGGGAAAGGTGGGGCTCGAATAGTGGAGCGGAACACTCGGGTTCTCTTACGAGATTACCTCTATGGCGGGACGAGGACCCCACGAAGGCGGAAGAAGACTCATTTCTGTGGATGTGTGCAGCCAGCTACCAGGGGTTCTGATTGAGACTGTTAGTGAGTATATCGTTAAGGTTAGGGTTTTCGTTTACTTAGTTTAACGCCATCGCCATGGTTATGCATGTAACTTTTATATGTTTTGTAGTAGAACTTATTGACTTAAATATATTCCCGTTATTTTTATGGGAAGGAGAGTCCGGTGTTTAATAAACTTCACTTTAGGCTTCGAGGAGTCCGATCTCTTTAGATCCATGGTAAGATCGGATTTGGAATCGAGCAATGTGTTTTACAACTTTAAATAATTCCCGTTTACATAAAACCATTATTTTATTTTTCGATTAAGGTGGATTCAGTATTACGCCACTTGAATAAAACGAGATATAGCACGTCTCATTTTCGTTATGAACTACCCTGGGAAAATTCTAATTTTATTTCCAACAGTCGGTAAGGCGGTGTATATTTGACCGCTTGGTCACCATCGGCCAAAGCCTTTGAGACTCGAAGTGAATGATGTAGCTGAGCTAAATATAAGGTAGAGGTGCTCGAAACAATCTACTATTATGTTAACCTACACAATACGCCCTGACGAACTGACAAGCCTTGGCATTGATATCTTTTGATAGTTTTTCGGGTGAGTAGGACTGCATTTACATAAGACGTGGAAAACCGTCTCTCGTAAATCTTAACACTACCACATATGCGAGCTCAAACTTTGGCCGCGTATTTATGGGGATTCTTTCAACCTTTGACAAATAGCCGAGTCAAGTCTAAGTCGTTTGATCAAGTCTTCCCGTCTTCACATCATATCGGTAGCGCCATCCACAAAATTCCAGTGAACTTTATGGTCCCTTTAAAACACATTTAAAGAACATTTGATGTATCCCTGAAAAAGGGGAATTGTAACCTAACCTCTGTCACTCACAATGACACAACCATACACAAGTAGGCAAGTCATTGTTGCTCCTCCAACTGTCCCAAGAAATTTGGGTCTATCGCTGAATTTTCAGGAAAGTAGATATGAAAATTCTGTTGAGCTCATGTACTCGTACTCTGTAAATGACAGTATACCTATCCCGAGAAAAATGTAGCAACCACTAGCGGAAGGAGAGGAAGAGAGGCCTCTCCTCACTACCCCGAGAAAATAAAATAAAAATCAAAGTGGACTACGAAATATACAGTTATACACCTTATTTTCTTTAATTTCGTCTACATCCAAAATGACATTACTTATGAAATATACTTCGTTTCAAATAATATGGAGTATATGAGAGTAGAGAGAGGGAAAGGGAGGGAGGAGAAGTCGAGAAGGCAACGGGGAATGGGGTACAACTGAGAAGGCGTAAAGCAAATACCTTCCCCTCTATTTCCGTCACACTTTGCTAACTAAACAAAAGTTTTTTTGTTCCTTATTCAGCTATTCCCCCCCTTCGTTTCCGTCCAAAACCCCTAATCCAAACAAGGCATAGTTTGGATATAAGAAATGGAGGGGAAAATGTAGGGGAGGGGAAGGGAAAAGGGGGAGGAATATTGAAAATTGAGCGTCTTTCTTCCAAATCTCTCATTTATTGGAGAAATATATTCACGATTCATTATTTTATCCTCTTCGAAATCCCTTGACCTCCATTTAGCTAACCAAACAAAGAAATTTACGTGCCTCTAAATTCCTTCATTCCTTTTCCTCCGTATCTCTCAAGTCTCAATCTAAAAACACCCTAAATATCTCGTATTCCGTTTGACAATTCAAAACAAAAGGTGAGAAATATAGAATAATCACGGGAAAAGTCTTACGTATCATGAGTTCATGACTCGTGATCATGATACAAGAGACTAGTGACGAGAACACATCAAAAAGTCCCAGAAATCAGACGTCAGGACCGAATCCCATGCAGTTCATACTCAGAATCAGAATTTAGTAGAAAACACTTCCGATAAGAAAAGAGTATCAGCTATCGGTCTCCTGTACAACCATGGAAGGTTAAAATACTCGTATGTCTTGACTCTCGATTCTTGAGTGACTCATAATAGTCTGCATTTCTATAATTCCATTTACCATCAGCTGACACCAGTAAATCAGTAGTAATAATTCTCCAACCCAGTGGCGAATTTCAGTATAGTTGGGCCATCTCTCGCTTAATACTAGATGGTGAATGGAGGAGAAGAATCCAATCGCCATAAGTGGACAGCAATTCAAATAGCTACAAGATAAACAAATAAAAGTTGAATCAGTACATAAATTTAACATCAGTGAATATCGACCATTGAAAAGACGAAAGAATCTATACAACAATATTACCCCGGTACCTATGGTTCAAAATATCGGTATCGGTCATAGTCGCGGTAGCTGTATAATCGATCCTTCATAGGCCGTCGTGGACAGATTGCGGTAAATCTCGGTGATTTATAAGGAGATATCTCATACATATCGGCAGAGTGAAAATCCGATACAACTCAGCCGATGTGATACAATCTTAAGGGCTCACATAAATAACTGCGGGATAATGGGGAGTCTGATGTATGCTACCTTCCCTCGTGTTAGTAATACAAAGAGGCTGTTTCCGATAACCGAAGATGAGAAGATGAAAATTGTGTTGAGAACTGCAACAAAGGAATCACAGTTAAAAATTCCAACCCCAAATAACAAAAATAGACATAACGACATTGACTTGGTTGAACCTTGAAGCTTGGGTACCTATAAAACAAGCCCATATCAATCGAAGTACATAACAAACACAAAAAAATTTGCACATAGAAATCAGCTTCAATGCATCACTTCTTGCACATAGAAAAAATTTGCAACACAAATCCTGGCTCCGCCATCGGAGGTAACTGACTAATTACCCCTTTTCTCAATTTTTTCCTCTTTCAAATCCCTCCACCTCCATTTATCTAACCAAACAAAGAAATTTAAGTGCCTTTAAAAATTCCTTTATTCATTTCCCTCAATGTCTCTCAATCTAAAACACGAGATTTGACAATTCAAAACAAAAGTCGCATGTTGGGTGACTCATAGTCATAGTCAAAAAGTTCTAGTAATCAATACTTCAGGACCGATTCCCATGCAATTCATAATCAGATTTTACAAGTATCTAAACAATTTTAGTGTCTAAACATTTTGCTAATAGTGAAAGTTTTAAAAATTTAACCTGAAAAACTCAAAAGTCGGCCTCGACTCCAGATTCGTTGAGTGACTCGCAATAGTCTGCATTTCATAATGACAATGACAGGGCGTCTCCAGGTGGTAGCCATTTCCGATACCACTGTCTCGTGTAGGCCCATCAGTTCTAACCCCCAAAACAAAGAAGCTGGTACATAACGAATTAACGACATTGATTTGATATAACCTTGGGTACCTATAAAACCAGCCCAAGTTTTCATCTCTGCATATCAATCGAAGAATAATTAAAAACACGAAAAAAATTGCACATAAAAATCAGCACAATGCATCACTTGTACTTGTTTAGCTTACTTGTTGTCTCTTTTAATGTCATAATAATACCGTATGAAAAGATGAAATCATGGGTATCGATCTCTATGTCACACACAATGACACAACCAAATCTATCATACACAACACAGTAGCCAAGTCATTGTCGCTCTAACTGCCTCAAGAAATTTGGGTCTGTCTAGCTAAATTTTCAGGAAAGTAGGTATGAAAACAAAACTTGGGAAATATAATAATCACGAAAAAAGTTGTACGTTGAGTAATTAATTAACGTAACAAAAGACTACCGGCTATCGATTTCATGTACAATCATAGAAGCCTAGAAGGTTAAAATAGTCGTAAGTGTGTCTTGACTCTCGACTCTTGACTTCTTGAGTGACTCAAAATAGTCTGCATCTCCATAATTCCAGTAATCAGTCTCCATAACTCAATCATATGTTATTCATACTCCACTCCATTAGTGGCATTTCATACGATTGCGAGTTTATGCGTTAGACTACGCTGTTTTGAGAAAGTTCTTATGATCAGGTTACAATTAACGTAAGTAACCAAGTGATATACGTAAATCCGAATAAATAGAGTCAATTGACAAACAATAATACCAGTATGTTATCGATATTGAAGTATGAAATCGATCCACCAAGTCTTCTGCCCCATCTCTCACTTCATACTACATGGTGAATGGAGTAGAAGAATCCAATCACGACAAGTGGAAGGCGATCCAAGTAGCTATAAGATAAACAAGTATAAATGAATCAGTACCATTAAAAAGACGAAGAGCCCTATACAAGAACGTTATCCGAGTGTCACAAGCACTCCTGCAAATTGTAGGATATAGGGGGTCGAATATATAAAACCTTCCCCTTCTGCTAGTAACAGAAAGAGTCTCTGATTCAAGATGAAAATTGCGTTGAAAACTGCATCAAAGGAATCTACTAACCTCAAAACAAAGCAAACATTAAACAAAGAAGTTGGCAGATAATGACATTAACTTGGTTGAACCTTGGGTACCTATAAAACCAGCCCAAGCAAGTTCTCATCTCTGCAAATCAATCGAAGTATAACTAACACAACAACAACATCAAAGCCTTAATCCCAAAATCGAAGTATTAACTAAAAACACGAAAAAAATTGCACATAAAAATCAGCATCAATGCATCACTTGTACTTTAGCCTACTTGTAGTATCTTTTAATGTCATAATAATACATTCTAACTCACTGTCTTCTTTTCAGCCACCATGTCCTCATCAAGAGCGATTAGCCTTGCTGCAGTTCAAGAATAGTTTCCATATAAACTGTTCACGTGACTCTCCTAATAGCCATCCAGATATCATACCGTATGAAAAGATGAAATCATGGGTAGGAGGGCCAAGTGTGGATTGCTGTTCATGGGACGGTGTCGAATGCAACAGGAAATCCGGTCATGTGATCGGTCTTGACCTCACAGCCAGTTGCCTTTCCGGTACTTTTCCTCCAAACAGCACCATCTTTAACCTCGCCTTTCTCACAAAACTTATCCTTAGTTATAACAACTTCAAATATTCTCGAATCCCTTCTGAGATAGACCAACTTTCTAAGTTGCAAGTCCTCAGGCTATTCAAGTCTAAATTTAGTGGGCAAATACCAGCAGAAATTTCAAAGTTGTCCGCGCTCACTGTCCTAGAACTTGGAGAGGATTCAATGGAAAATAAATTGCTAAAACTTCAAAAACCTTCCCTTGACAAGTTAATACAAAATCTCACTCATCTCCAAGAGCTCGATTTAAAAAATATTGATGCGTCCTCCTCTGTGCCAGTCAGCCTCCAAAACTTGACGACTTTAAAACAGATTAGCATTGATAACTGTAATTTGTATGGTAACCTTCCACCAAATCTTTTTCACTTGCCACATCTTGAGACCCTCCGATTGAGTTTAAACGATATTGGTGGGTCTCTTCCTGAGTTTAAGTGGCATAGTCCTCTCAAAAGGATTTTACTAACTGCCACATCGTTGTCCGGAGAATTGCCTCCTTCAATTGGACGACTTGCTCAATTGGAAATTCTTGAATTATCCCTTTGTCAAATATCAGGATCTATCCCATCCTCTCTAGGTAACCTGACAAAGCTCTCTCGTTTGTTGCTTGATGACAATGATATTAGCGGGGTCGTCCCACCCTCTATATCAAATCTAACAAATCTTCAAGCTCTATTTCTCATGGACCTCAATGCTAAGCCTGGACAACTGATCTCAAACTTAGGTAAGCTACATACATTGACCGAAGTTGGCTTCAGTGGAATGACATTAAGATCTAAGATACCACTTTCTTTCGCCAACCTTACTGAGCTTCGTGAATTACTTCTCAGCAATACTCAAGTAGTGGGTCAACTTCCAAACTGGTTAGGAAATCTAACCAAACTAGAGATTCTAGGACTGGGAGGAAATCAGTTGGAGGGTCCAATACCGCATTGGATTACTCAACTAACAAATTTACAAGGTTTAGTACTGGCTTACAATAACTTGTTTGGCAACTTTGAGACATTTTCTGGTTTAGAAAATCTCAAGTATCTTGATTTATCTGGTACCAGCCTGACATTTCCCCCCACTTCAAGGACCAATTCATCTCTTTCTCAGCTACAGCTTCTATGGCTAGTATCTTGCAGATTAACTGAATTTCCAATATTCTTGCGAGATCAGCAAAAGCTAGAGCATTTGCGGCTCGAGCAAAACTTTATTAAGGGGAATATTCCACAATGGTTTGTGAACACAAGTAAAGAAAGTCTCCTGAGATTTGAGCTTGCTAATAACAATTTGACTGGTTTTGAACAACCAGTGACAGTCCTCCCATGGACTCACTTGAAAGTATTTGACATTAAGGGTAATAACTTCCAAGGAGAACTTCCTATCCCACCAGTGTCTATAAAGAGTTACGATGTCTCAAGCAATTTGTTTTCAGGAGTATTACCGAAACAGATATGCATGGCTACATCTCTAATCATGCTGGATTTGTCCAACAACAACTTGAGTAGCCAGCTGATCCCTCGTTGCATAGGAGATCAGCTTGCCAATTCCTTACAAGTTTTGAGCTTGAGAGGAAATAATTTCCATGGCAGTATTCCCACATCCTTCACATCGCACTGCAATGTAAAGATGATAAACCTGAGTGAAAATCAATTGGAAGGTGACGTGCCAAGATCATTGGAGAATTGTACAAGGCTTGAGGTTCTCGATATAGGAAAAAATTGTATAAATGATACTTTTCCATCTTGGTTAGGAGGTCTCCCCAGCATGGAAGTTTTGGTTCTGAGCCATAACAACTTTCATGGAAGCATCTCTGATCAAAATTTAGGTCGCCAATTTAGTAGTCTGCGCATCATTGACCTATCACACAACTTTTATACCGGAGACTTACCATGGAGTTATCTTCGTAATTGGAGCAACATGATGGGTGTGAAAGAAGGACAATCTAATTCATATAATACAAGGATTATATTTGCAGTGAGGGTAGGTGAAGATGAAGAAGGTGCTATATTTGTAGAGAAATTTGAATACTCGATGACTATAACAAGCAAAGGCAACGAGCGACTTTACTCAAAGATACTTGAAGTCTTTAGAGTCATCGACTTCTCCAGCAATAAATTCACCGGCAAGATTCCAGATGTCATTGGCGATCTCAAAGGGCTGCAAGCACTAAACTTATCGAACAACAATCTAGGTGGCGGGATTCCGGCCTCATTGGCTAACATGATAGATCTTGAGTCCTTGGACCTTTCTCAGAACAAGCTCTACGGAGTCATCCCCCTAGAGTTGGCTCAAATAACATCTCTTGAGGTCTTTGATGTTTCCTACAATGATTTAGAAGGTCCCATACCACAAGGAAACCAGTTTGACACCTTCCTAAGTAGCTCTTACTTGGGAAACTCGAGACTGTGTGGAAACCTCATATCAAAAAAATGTAAAAATGCAGAAGCTCTGGAATCCCCACAGATGACAAAGGACAAGGGAAATGAGTATTCCAGACTAGTTGACTGGGTAGTTAGATCATGTGGGTGTGTGAGCGGATTTGTAATTGGTATAGTCATTGGGAAGCTCTACATTACTGACAAGTATCATGAATGGTTTATGGAGACGTTTCAACAGCGGCCAACGAGGAAAGTGAAGAGAGCAAAAAGACGGCAACGTCGCAGTTGAATATGCTTTTTTAAAGCCTTTAGTTATGTGTTAATCAAGAAGTCTCTCATATGTTACCTTTTATTTAGTTATGTGTTAAGCAAAAAGTCTCTCATCATATGATATCAAGTGAAGTATACTTCTAATGTATTATTTCCCTTATTCATCACTTTGTAGTTTGTACTATCAAACCCGAATGTTTCTCCAAGTAACTTTTTTTTGTGAGCCAATTTAAAGCAACTTAAGGTCATAAATACCTCTAGGAAATAAAATTTCAAGGAAGTCTCTTAAGAGACTGTCTCACACTAAGATAATGTGCAACATAACATATATCATGAGAGCTCTCGAGTTAAGTTTATCGTGAGACCGTCTTATATAAGAATTAGTGTACAATTTGTCATTCCACTTGGTCCAGTTACCCTCAGAGTTAATCCATGATATAAGCAAATTACCATAATTCTCCACTGACTGAACTGAATTGATACAATTTCAGGCAAAATCAACAATCATATCTAAGCATATTTCTCACTCAACTTGGCCACACTATCCTCAAAATTAATCCATTATTTAAGCATATTAACATAATCCAAATACTAATTACACAGTAAAACATGCTAAATCATAACTAATTAACAATTGAATGTTTTAAATTATAACGAGAAATGGGGAAAAAATCGGGAGTACCTGAGAAATTGACTCGTCAGTGGTTACTCGTCTTTGATTTCTTCGAATTTGATGGATCCATTGCCCAGATAATGCACATCAATTGGAATTCAGAACCCTAATTAATGTTTGGGCGGAGAAATTGATTTGGGCGAAAACACCGACAATATAATATCGGCGGGAAAAATAATTAATACGCACACAACCGTCTTAGTTTAAAGGAGAAACAAAAATTGAAAACCCGGTTACAGAGAACCCGCTTTATACAAAATTTGTATAGTTGAATCAAGTAGTCTTGCTATAGACGGATATATAAGTCTATAACTAAAGACGAGTTAAATANTAATCAAATAGATATTCACAAAAAAAGAGTAAAAATCAAGAATATTGTGATTAGTATATAAGGAACCCTAAAAACCCAGAAATTGAACTGAGGTGAAGATTGATGAAGATGGCAGTTGTAAATTCGCTTGAGAGAGATGTTAAACAACAGGTGATGGTAACTGAAGAAAAGTGAAGCTGCGATTGAATGCGCGGCGGAGTGAGAAGAGGGTTTTGAAGGTGAAGTAGGGTGAGGAATTGCAGGGAATGAAAGGCAGCAAGATAGAAAGGCAGTAATGTAGAATGAAAGGCAATGAATGAAATACGGTAAAGTGAGAAGGGAGGGTGAGGATTGAGAGAGGAGAGATCAAGGGTGGAGAATGAAAGGGAGCTATTCATTGCTACAGTAGACCAAGTTCTCTCTTTTTAAAGAGTAAGGATGATGGTGGAACCCAATTGTCATCAATAATTTTTATTTCTATGTAGAGTGAAATAATATTTTGGAGTATAGGTTTTATTTGTCATTAAATTAGTCACATATTTATTTAATTTCTTATATTTCTATACTATGTACTTTTATAAAATATTTATTTCGATGGTTTGTTTATTCGTTGAAATTTACAAAAATACATATTAAAAGATTAATAAAATAATGATAATTTTTTATAACATTAATGATTCGAAAATAAAATAAATTTGGAACGATTTTTGTAAGACGCTGTTAGTTTTTCGTTGGCTTCTATTTATTGAATATTTATGTTGTAACTGATACGAAGTATTGTGTATCTTGCACTGTTTCATGCTATTGCATCATGCCTTTTTTTCCTCCAATACTTGTGCATTTTGCCAAATTATAAAATAATTCAATCTTGTGCAAATTTGCACGGGCATAAAACTAGTGTGATATTGTATTTGACCCGTCTTTAGTTATAGACGGATATGTGTCATCTATAATGTGAGATTTTGTGTAGTTGAATTTGGTTGGTTTATTTGGTGTTAGTATAATGACGTGGTGTCGAAGCCAAAGGGGTAGCATTCACAAATTCTTATTTTAAACCGTTATATTCGTCTAAAATTGTCAGGCGGATACCATTTTTTCTCACAAAAAACCCATTTAGGGTGTGAGTGGAAAAGCACATGGGGGTGTCTCACTATCCATGTGCTTCTCACTTGTGAGAGGTCTTATTGCAATCTGAAATAAGGTGGTCTGAATCAAGACGGACTGGGTAACATTAGTTTTACCGAATGGTGGACATATTCTTTTTACGCAAAATCTCATTGAAGACGGCACGTATCCGTCACTTTGGAGTGACGGATACCATTTTCTCTCACAAATGACCCAAATAGGGGAGAGATGGAAGCACATGGGGTGCCCCACCTTGTCTCCCCTATCCGTTTTGTGAATGACATTACCCGTCATTTATTCAGACCCGTCTTCAGCAAGACTATTTTAACCGGTAAAGTAGCACCTTATCCGAGACATTCTTTTGATTGAGGCCGATAGTATTTTTGTTTACTTGGATTTAATAATGCGATGACTGTGCAATGCTCATCTAACTTTTACGGAGTATATATTCTGTTGTAGATCCTATCCTATCGAATTTAATATATTTTCGTTACTTTTTTTTTTTTGGGATATTTTACGGTGTGCCTTTGAGTTTTTTGATTTTCTATGTTGTACCCCTCTTTTTTTTATATTCTACATTGTACCCCTAGAGTCCTTACCTATTTCTCCATCATGACCTCGTTTAACTCTGAATTAACTTGATCACTATCAAACAACCGTACTTTGACCTTTATTTCGACGTATTAATGTTGTATCACCATTCTACATGAGAAACATCACAAATTAACTTTAATAAGCACAAACTACTATTAAAACATCCGTTATGATTCATGACATGATAATGGAGAATTGATGAACTTTAAGTTAGATTCGTATACTATTTGGTGGGATAATAGGTAATTCGGCGAACTAAGAAGTAAAAACGTAAGTTATCGAGTAATTGTAATGGTAAATAAACGATTTAATAGGTCAATTAAGAAACTAAGTTAGAAAAGACAATAAATAAGGTCATGGTATAGACTAATGTATAGAGTTCAGGAGTACACCATAAAATTTCAAAAATGTAGGGGTACACCATAGAATACCGAAAAACTCGAGGGTACACCGTAGAATATTATTTTATTTTTTTGTCAATTGAAGCGCGCACTTAGTCGCATTACAATAGAGGAGAGGGGGATTCGAACTCGAGACCTATTGTCCACAATACCTCTGTCTGAACCACTAGACTAAGACATCTTCGGTTCTCGTTACTTTTATGGGAAGGAGAGTCGTGTGTTTAGATAAACTGCACTTTAGGCTTCAAGGGATCCGATCTCTTAGATCCATGGCAATATTGGTTTTAGAATCGTGCAACGTGTTTTATAGCTTTACATAATTCCAGTTCACATTGTTATTTGAATATAATGAGATCTAGCATGTCTCATTTTCGTTTTTCGTTATGAACTACCCTGAGGAAATTCTCATTTTTTATTTTCAATAGTAGGTAAGGTGGTGTATATTTGACCGCTTGGTGACCGTCGGCCGAACCCTTTGAGACTCAACAAATGATGTCGCTAACGTAGATATATGATAGAGTTGATAAAAATGATCAATTATGGAAACCTACACGGTTACGCCATGACAAAGTGTTAAGCGACAAGCCCTAGCCTTGATGCAGTTCAAGAACAGTATCCATATTAACTGTTCACGTGACTCTTCTTATAGCTATGCAGGTATCATACCTGACAAAGCTCTCACATTTGTACCTTGATGACAATGATATTAGCGGTGTCGTCCCACCCTCTATATCAAATCTAACAAATCTTGAAGCACTATTTCTCATGAATCTCAATGTTAAGCCTGGACAACTGATCTCAAACTTGGCTAAGCTACATACATTAACCTCCGTTGGCCTCAGCGGAATGGCACTAGGAGATAAGATCCCACCTTCTTTCGCCAACCTCACAGCACTTCGTGTATTATTTCTCTCCAACACTCAAGTAATGGGTCTACTTCCACACTGGATAGTGAATCTAACCCAGTTAGAGATTCTACAACTAGGAGGAAATCAGTTGGAGGGTCAGATCCCACATTGGTTTACTCAACTAAAAAATCTACAAGGTCTGGCACTGCTTAACAATAACCTGTTTGGCAATTTTGAGACATTTTATGGTTTAGAAAACCTCCGTTTTCTAGCTTTATCAGGTACCAACCTAACGTTTTCCCCCACTTCACAGACCAATTCATCTCTTCTCAACCTACAACTCCTATTTCTAGAATCTTGCAACTTCACAGAATTCCCAGGATTCTTGCGAGATCAGCAAAAACTAGAGCATTTGCGGCTCGAACAAAACCTTATCAAGGGTAGCATTCCACAATGGTTTGTGAACACAAGTAAAGAAAGTCTCCTCAGTTTTGAGCTTGCTCATAATAACTTAACTGGTTTTGAACAACCAGTGACAACCCTCCCATGGACTCGCTTGGAAGTATTTGACATTGAGGGTAATAACTTCCAAGGAGAACTTCCTATCCCACCAGTGTCTCAAACAATCTGTTTTCAGGAGTAATACCAAAACAATTATGCATGGCTAGATCTTTAATCATACTGGATTTGTCCAGCAACAACTTGAGTAGGCAGCTGATCCCTCATTGCATAGGGGAACAGCTTGGCAGTTCATTACGAGTTTTGAACTTGAGAGAGTAAATTCCATGGAAGTATGCCCATATCTTTCACATCGAACTGCAATTTAAAGAGGATAAACCTGAGTGAAAATCAATTGGAAGGCGACCTGCCAAGGTCGTTGGAAAATTGTACAAGGCTTGAGGTTCTCGATATAGGAAAAAATCGTATGAATGATACTTTCCCGTCATGGTTAGGAAGTCTCCCCAACTTACAAGTTCTGGTTCTAAGCCATAACAATTTTCATGGAAACATCTCTGATCAAGATTTAGGCTGTCCGTTTTGTAATCTGCGCATCACTGATCTATCACACAACTTTTACCATGGTAAATTACCATCGAGATATCTTCGAAATTGGAGCAACATGATGGCTGTGAAAGAGGGACAAACTGATTCATATAGTACAAGGATTACTTTTGTAGTGGGGGTGGGTGAAGATGAAGAGGGATCTGTATTTTTTTAGACAATTCAATACTCAATGACTATAACAAGCAAAGGCAAGGAGCGACTTTACTCAAAGATACTTGAAGTCTTTAGAGTCATCGACTTTTCTAGCAATAACTTCACAGGCAAGATTCCAGATGTCATTGGGGAACTAAAAGGGCTGCAAGCACTCAACTTATCAAACAACAATCTAGATGGCAGGATTCCGACCTCAGTGGCTAACATGTTAGATCTCGAGTCCTTGGACCTTTCTCGGAACATTCTCTACGGAGTAATCCCCCTAGAGTTGGCGCAATTAACATCTCTTGAGGTCTTTGATGTTTCCTACAACGATTTAGAAGGTCCTATACCACAAGGAAACCAGTTTAACACCTTCTTAAGCGGCTCTTATGTGGGAAACTCAAGACTGTGTGGAAACCTAATATCTAAAACATGTAACAATGCAGAAGCTCTGGAATTCCCGCCAATGACAAAGGACGAGAGCAATGAGCATTCCAGATTAGTTGACTGGATAGTAAGATCCTGCGGATGTGCAAGCGGATTCATAATTGGCATTGTCATTGGAAAGCTCTACATAACTGACAAGTACCATGAATGGTTTATGGATGCATTTCAACAGAGGCTAAGACAGCAAGCTAGACGTTGAATCTGCTTGTTTAACGTCTTTAGTTATGTGTTATGCAAGAAGTCTATCATATGTTACCTTTTATGCATCATGTTATCATACAAAGTATACTTCTAAATTTTAATGTATTGTTTCCCTTATTCATCAGTTTTTACTATCAAACCCGAAAATTTCTCCAAGTAACTTTTTTTGAGTCAATTTACAGCAACTTAAGGTCATAAATACCACCCTAGGAAATAATGTGCAACATAACATATGGAGTAACACACTAGAAACAGACAAAAAGAAAAACATGAAATGAAAAGTAAATTATCTATCATGTGAGAGCTCTCGAGTTAAGTTTATTGTGAGACCGTCTTATATAAGAACTAGTGTACAATTCTCCACTGACTGAATTCAATTAAAACAATTTCAGGCAAACCCAACAATCACAATTATCTGCAATAATCACGGTAATCAGATAGAAATCATGAAGCAAACAAAAACTAATCTAATAGCAAATAAATTTCAATCGTATGAGCTATTAACAGCTCAATGTGCGATAACATTAAACGTGGGCTTACCTGCATAGCATTGAAGTTGGGACGGATCACTTCAAGGAACCTAATTAAACTGCTGGTTACTTGTCATAGGCAAAAGTGTGTTCCTTGAGACTTCTTTGCAACTGAAATAATTTGAATTGAACTAAACTGTAATAAATAACAAAATAAATCGAGTCTGAAATGACAAGGCACCACCATGGTGAAATTCATCATCAAAAAAGACCGGCCCAAAGACAACATCATCTATTCATCTCATTTACAATCATAGACGGTTAAAATAGTCGTAAGGAGGTCTTCCAGTGTCCCATACAATCATATTTCACAAATATCATCCTCGAATACACAATTTCTTGCTCCACGACATTACATTTGTACGCAACCTTACCCGCGACACAAATTTGTGTTTAGAACTGCATCGAACGACTGCTACTCCGTAATAAAAAGAAGCGGGTTAGTGAACCATTTTGATTTATTCCATAATAAACCATAAATTTCTCACTCAACTTGGCATGATTATCCTCAAAATTAATCCATAATTTAAGTGTATATATGGAGTACTATAATTCTCGGTAAAGACGTGGTTAACAAAGTCAAACAAATACTAATTACACAGTAAAAAAAAAAGCAAAATCATAACCAATTAACAGCTGAATGTTTTAAATTAAAACGAGAAATGGGGGAAAAAATCGAGAGTACCTGAGAAATTGATTCGTCACTCGTCAGTGGTTGCTCATCTTTGATTTCTTCGAATTTGATGGATCCATTGCCCAGATAATGCACATCAATTGGAGTTCCGAACCCTAATTAATCATCAAGAGTTGAGCGGAGAAATTGATTTGGGCGAAATTTCGGACTATATCGGCGGGAAAAATAATCAGACGCATACAACCGTGTTACAAAAGAGACAAAAATTGTAAAGCGGTTATCGAAAACCCGTTTTACACACGCTTGTATAAGACGGCTTTTATATAGAAGAAACTAATGTGGGGTATTTATAGATTCTTTGACTTATAACGTACTACTATTATTTATAAATTTAAAATTGATATATTATTTTATATTTTAATATGAGCATAAATATTTGAAATGGAAAACTAATTAAAAGAATTGAGTACGTCATGAAATGTGCATTTTAATGAAATATTATACCACAAAATTAATGATTTCAATTTATAAATTTTCTCAAATAATTTTAAAGATTTTTTTTGTCATGGAATTAATAATATCAGTTCATAAAAATTTTATACGAATTAAGTACGTGTTAAGTTTTTTTATACGAAACTAATAATATCAATTTATCGGGTTTTCAAATACGAATTTTAGATTTATACCATTTTTTTTCTATTTCAATTAAAATATTATTATTATTTAGTTAAAAAAATGTTAAAGATTATAGCTTAATTAAAAGATAATAATTTGATAAAAATATTGTCTTGCTTCCCTATTTAGCCAGATTTCTTTTGAAAGGAAGACTATTGAGAATTTTTATTCTCTTACTAGTAAGAAAGATTTGTATAATTGAATTTAGTTGGTTTATTTCATGTTAGTATGATATTTTTCCACATGAGACTTGGGGCTTTTTTGGCCTTATTTTTGTTAACTTAACTCATTTTGCTGAACGTAACTATATCTGCTAAAGTAAACTTTGCGAACTTAACTTATCTTTGTTGAACTTAACCTATTTTTGCTTAACTTTTCAAAACTTATTTTTCCTGAACTTAACTTAACTTATTTTTACCGAACTCGGCGGAGTGCACTATCTAAAACTCTAGGGTATTACAGAGTTTGCCTATTTTGCCTTCTTGTGACATGTTTTGTCATCAATCTACGAGCACCCACAATCTAGACTCTTTCAAAATCTCAATTATTCCAACTCTTCTTGAATTACTTAGATTTTTTTTCTTTAATCATTTTGTGACTTTGGTCAACTTAGTGTTAGACCCCGTGCACGAATTAACAATGACTTTCTTATACTCAATTTTTTTTTTTTAAAGAAAAGCGATGTTCAGGTTAAATATACGATGATTATTGGGAATATACATTGAATTTTGGGGTTTATTTGTAAAAACACAAATACGTGGTGGTATTTGTAAAAAAAATATAAATACAGGTTGATTATTTGTAATTTTCCCTTTTTTTTTTTTATAATTAATCCCTCTTTAGATTAAAAAAAAATGGTTATTTGACAAGAATAATCAAAACTATAGAGGCTATTCTTATAATAATCCCAACTTCAATTAATTTCATAATAAACATTCGGTAACCTGTTACCTGTTAAACAGGTGTAAAATGAATAAAAAAAGTTAAACTCCATCACCAACAAACTAACACTACCCAAAAGGCCAAAACCACTTGAAATACAAAGGGGAGAGGGTAACCCTAAAAGCAAGGATGAGAAGCGATAGCGATGAAGACGAGACGTTGTACTACCGTTATGCGACCCCATCAAATCCATCATTATCATCATCATCATCATCATCACACACCATCACCAACCACCACGCAACACCACGAAACACCTTAGTCCCATCTAAATCCACCGTCTACGTCAGCAATCTTGACTTCAACCTCACAAATTCAGATCTCTTCACTATCTTCTCCACCTTCGGGAAGGTCGCCCGCGTCACCGTCCTCAAGGATCGATCTACGCGTCGCAGCCGCGGTGTTGCCTTCGTGTTATTCGTCTCCCGTAACGACGCCGTTTCCTCCGCCAAACAGATGAACGGGAAGCTCCTCAACGGCCGAACAATCACCGCATCGATCGCCGCAGATAACGGTCGCGCGGCTGAGTTTATTCGGCGGCGTGTGTATAAGGATAAGTCTAGGTGTTATGAGTGCGGCGAGGAAGGGCATTTGAGCTACGAGTGTCCCCGAAATCAGCTTGGAAAGAGGGACCCACCACCTGTCCCTAAAAAGGGGCGGAGGTTCGTGAAGGGATCTAATAACGTCAAAGATGCTGCTGGTGACGGCTATGGCGATGGCGACGAGGACGATGAGGATACAAGTGTGTTTGATGAGGATAATTGGGCGTCTGTTGTTGATAATGGTGCTGATCAGAGGTTGCTAATGAAAGATGATGAGGTTCAAGATAAGAATAAGAATAGGAAAAGGAAGAAGATTAAGAAGGCCACTTATTTTAGCGATGAGGAGAGTGGTGAGGATGATTAATTAATTGTTCACAAATTTCAACATTTTGTATTGATGATCGCCTTTCTGCCTGTTTTGATGTTCGAATTGCATTGCTACTTGTCAATTAAAGCCTATTGTTTACTCGTTACTTGAAGATTGAAATGTTGACGATTAGTGTTACGGAGTATTATTCACGAAATTGTTTGGTTCGTTGTTGGGCTAATGTGCTATATGGGTCGACAATGGAGTATTAGCTTTGCATAGATTTTCAATTTGTAAATGGATTTTTCATTTGATTTTTTTTTTTCCAGAAATTTCCGGATTAAACCGTTGTTAATAATTCGTTATTTCGATTAGTTTAAATGGTTTTCATTTTGAATCGTTTGATATAATCAAATGCCTTGACACTATTAGAAAGAATCGAGTTGTTTGATTACATTAATTTGTCATTTGATTTGTATAGTTTGTCGATGTGATGGGTTATCGGTTGTGGGGAGATGTTGAGAGACTAAGTGAATGCTTATAAAAGGGTTAAAATTGGAAGTTTATTAAATATTGTCGACGATATTTAGTGATGTGTCGACGACGCACCAACATTTTATATACCAAGTTTTAGTGATGGATTTTACCATTGTGAAGCCCAACCTCTTTTTTAGGATGGAGGGATTTTGAATGAAGGCCCATATTATACAACCGGTTGTATATACAACTTATTCAGTGTTGTTGAACTTTGTTACAAAATTGTCGAGCTCT
>LHUT01000372.1:21348-31755 GCA_001412135.1 Silene latifolia subsp. alba
AACTCATATTCTTTAACATAAAGCTCGGATACTTTTATCACATAGCTCAGATTCTACACCGTACAAAATATACAACTGGTTGTATAATTAATGTTGTATGTGAAAGTAAGAATAATTATGGAATTTGAATTTTGTTGCAAGTGGAAATGTCGCTCTTTAACTATTTTAACGTGTAATGTGTATACTTACTCCCTCATAATATGAATGTATAAGCTTGTGTACGTATCCTTTTTGTCATACCCATTATTTCATGAGCGAGAGATCGTATTATTGTAGAAGTTGTGGGGTATAGTAAGGCGTAGTCAATTACCTTTATGAAGGTATATTGTTGTGATATGGTGATAGGCAGAATTGCAGAATTAATGGTATAAGTTTTAAGTCGCATGTGAGACTAAGAGCATCCTCAACCATAAGGAATAAACTCCTTGAAAAATTGAGGAAGAGAAAAGTTGAGAAACTAAAGCTCTCCAACCATGAATATACTGCAGCTAATAATCGAGGAAGAAAACGCACAGCGGAAAAGCAAGGAAGAAAGCGCACAGCGTGAACACCAAATACTACTGCTAAAATATATTTTTTTACACAATCCAAGGTAGGGGCCCCACTTTTGTGGAGATTATTTTAGTCATGTTTGTATTTTGTTAACTATTTTGTCTTCAAAATTTATTTTCCCCAATAATTAATATGTAACTAATTTATTTAAAAAATAATAATTACACCATAATTTGTATCTTTTTTTTTTCTTAAAATAGGTTATAATATTGATATATATCCACACACTTTTCCTTCTCTCCCTTCTTTGATTTTTTTTACTCTCGTTTTTTAATAGACATTTAAGAATTCGTAATTGTGGGTAAATTAATCTCATTATTATCTTTAACAAACACGGATTTTCTTTTAATTTAAATAAAAATGGGACCTAATCTTGAAAATTGTCTTGGAATTTTTTTTTTTAAGAGAAGAAAAACGTTTTAACCTTTTTTCTATNNGATAAATGATGAAAGAGAGTGATGAGGAATGAGTGTAAATTATTGTTGGAGGAGTGTTTTGGTTGTAAATTGAAAAGTTGAGGAATAATAAGGTGGATGGCTGAGAAGTGATAAGAGAGAGTGAGATGAGAAGGTGAAAAAATCATGGTTGGAGATGGTCTAAGTTTCGGAAATTGTGGTGGACCTTGTGAATGGCATTAGAGGATTCACGGTATGAAAATATGGTATTTAAATAAGTCTTGGATTACTTGAGTAAGGATTGTAGGAAATGGAAGGTTGTAGGTTGAATTATATGGGATTATTTGAATTATTTGAGTTATCTTGGATGAGAAACGTTTGATAAAGTTATGAAATCATAATTAACAATAAGTGAGATGAGAAAGAAGGTTTTGGGTTTAATTAATTACGTCATTTATGGGTGGAATTTTAGAGGATGTTAGTAGTCGATGTCCGGACTCTTGAACTTCGGGACGAAGTTCCCTTTTTAGGGAAAGTGGATGTAATAGTTTGGGAGTTTGAAGAATGGAAATGCGATGAGAATATGATGAGAATGAGTGACCAATGGAAGAGCGAGACTGACTGAATAAAAAGACGTTTGGGATGTGTATGGCAAGATGTAGGAATAAGTAGGGAGTGTATAAGAATGTATGACACGTATATGGGAGTGTAGTTGATGGTGGAGGTACAGTGCATGACGGAGCATATGGGAAGTATTGACCTAGAGAGAGTATTGGCAGACCTTGTGGGTACGTTCACCGTGTGGGAGTGTAAAGGACATCAAAATTGGTAAGGGAGTGTGTGAGAGTCGGGAGTTGAGGTGAAATGTTGTAGGATAGTGGGTAAGTTGAGGTGAACTTCGGAATTGAGTCGCAAGTCCGTTGCAGGTCAAGGTCATGGTCCAGTGAACACACGCGATGAAATTTCGGTCGCATTATTTTCCGCCATGTAAAAAGAAGCGCAGTCTAAGAAATTAGGCTGCTACGAATATTTCGTCGCAACGCATGGATTCCATCACAAAGTCCGTACCCAGGTTATATTTGTTACGCAATTCATGTCCGTCTTAACATTTCCGTCGCTAAGCTACCTTTTTCTTTTGTAGTGAGTCTTCCTTCCCGAACATCCAGACAAGCAACAAACATTTCAACCTGAAAATGGAGGGTTAGAAATTAGTCGAGAGTAACTAGATGCTCTCTCAGTTAGGTTTATAATAGGCTGAATTAAATAACAATCAATAACAACTGAAAGTAATCATAAATGACATGTGAAGCAACCTATAGAACATGACATGCAACCAAACTTATCATACCATTACGTTGTCAACACCAGATAAATGAAATCATGTGGTCCTAGACCATATGGAATTATTAGACCATGAATACTTATAAAACCAGAAGCGACACACGTCCCATGGCAACCGAAGGCACAAGTGCTAGTGTTAATTATAGCAAATAGAATGAACTCATTGTCTATAACTGATAGAGCGTGAAGCACTAGACCATGAATATTTGTAAAACTAGAAGTAGCACACGACCCACGGCAACAGAAGGCACAAATGTTAAGTATAGCAAATAGAATGAACATCGTTAGAGCATATAACTCGCTTCCTCTAACGGCTAAGAGCGTATAATTCACTGCCTCCACGGTACTGACAGAGCGTATAACTCACTGCCTTCATTGGCGTCGAGCGTATAACTCACTGACTCCACGGCATTGTGTATAATGTATAACCATTGCGTATGTGCATATGACCTGGCCAGACTCTCGTGCAATAACTGTAACACCAAATAACACTCGGGGACCAGAGCGTATTAACATTGCCTCTGACCAATCCCAAACATAGACCAAGTATAGAACCCTTAAGAGCGGGTAGCGATTATTCATTCTGATAGCATATAACTAATGCTACCGTTATCTACATCGAATAGCTGACCGACCAAGGTATATTATAACTGGATACACCGGTACAGTATAACTGACCGTATCACAAGTGCGTGAATAACCTTACAACCCATATCATAGAATAGTATAACTGTCTGAACTATATATGTATGTATAATAGGAACCAATGGTATGAAAACTAGTGTCATTGTATAACTGACTATAACACAACAGACAAACAAGTATAAAAGTTTCAAGGTTATAGTACCTTGAACTATTAAATTACACTTTGGAAGTCATGATATAGTCCGAACTATCATAACATTAAGCATAGAAACGTAAAAAAATACTCAAATGTTATAGTGTGTCCAACTCAGGGGTGAACCTAGTAGGCGGCAAGGGGTAGCAGCCGCTACCCCGAAGAAAAAAAACATCAGTTTCGATGACGATATTTGCGACCCCAAATCTGGGCATTAACGAAATAATTACAATGAAACTCATAGATATAGCGTAAATATGGGAGTGGTTCAGCGGTGAAAACAAGTGCTACTTCATCCTGTACTCCGGGGTTCGAACCTTGCAACAGCCATAATACCATTAATTCTTTGTTGTTTCAATAATTCAATAATTAGTTCTTGACCATTGATATATTTATTAATTATTCCAGTTTTTTTCAAATTAGTTACGTCCATTATATTGTGTACTGGGGAGTAGAGACTTTATTTTCAATTTTTCCGTATTTGATATAATGGTTAAAACTTTCTAGATCGTAAAGTATCAAAAGTGTACCGAAAATAAAATGAAGATAATTTGTCGAATTATAATGTGAAAATGTAAAGTTATTACGATAGCAATGATTTCACATTTTTTTTATCACAAAGCTATATAATTAAAGTTATAGTCGCAAATAAAATAAGATAAGTTGTGAATTATAAAATGAGAAATTTAAGTTCGTATCGAGTGTTCATTTGATTGTTGATTGTATGTTCACAATTTGAATTTTTATGTGTTCAACAATTTTTTTTTCAAAGTTCTATTTTTTCTAGAAAAATTATATGCTTAATATTTTCGCTACCCCTAACTTTTAATCTTGGGTTCGCCCCTGCTCAAAAAAACTTTCATCTAACCCTAGTAAAGTTATAGTTACCTCGACTATAACGTTAGTTATGCATGCGAGGTTATAATATAACTGACTATAACACTTCTGATCTTCCGTTACACTTTAGACCTCTATAACACCGTCGTTGTGTAGTCGTCGTAACAGCACTAACTGCCATGACACCAGAACAAGACTTGTTATCGCACGCCACACAATAATGTCACATGTACTAGGTTATAGTTAACTCAAGTATAATACATAGTAGTTTACGTAATGATGTTATAGTCTAATACACTGTAACAACAACGTTGTAAACCAAAACCCTTATACTTCAATATGAACAAATTCTAGCCTCTCTCCCATCAAGGGAGAGGCCTAAACCCTAGGCTACGGCAACCCCTAGATCATGTGCCACCAAAAACGATGCTAGGCTTCGCGTTTGAACCCTAGTTCGCGCAAGCATCAACACTTATAATTAAAACAACAACATGCATAAAAACATATGAATTGCGCATAAAAAATAACACAATCAAATGAACATACATTCAATCATTATATCATGCCAATAATTCACTTCCTGTAAACACGATTAAAAGAAAAACCTTTGTTACCTTTTAGCGAATTACTAGGACAAATCTTCATCTACAATGTAGCAATCTTCCTCCGAATTGTCCAAGAAGCCTTCATCGCCATCATCATCACGAGCCAACACTAAAAAACGATCCTAATTAATAATAATCTAACGATAAAACTATGAAAAACGATAATAAAAAGGTGATAACTTATAACAGCTGACGAACAAACTAGGATGGATCGATCTAGGCACGAAGAGGATTGAAGATTGATGATTAATGAAGAGATGACAGATTTTAGGGCATGAAAAATGTGGATGAAGGGAGAGATTACCACGGATCAAAGAGAAGAAAGAGGAGGGAGAGATTAGATTTAGGGTTTGAGCAAAAATAAGAGGAAATAAAGCTAGTTAGGGTTTTTAAATCTCCTATTTATAGAAATAGATTAATGGGAATTTGATTTAAGCTAGAAAATGAGTCCAATAACACCCTTTTACACGCTTAAGAGGAGTAAAGAGAGAACATTGATCTCATTAATCCGTTATACTAAGGTCTCGTTAGGTTGCTCATCCAATTCATGGGAATTCTAGAATTCCATGAATTGGGATTTTTAAAGCATGTTTGGTTACCCCATTTTTTTTTAAAATGGGGGAGTTTAAAACTCCTAGGAATTTTCAACTCTTACATGATGGGGGAATTTAACTACCTACCCCCCTCATGTTCATTGGAAATTCCTAGGAAAGTAAAANNATGTAGGAATTAAACTCCCGTGCATTACAAATTAACACGTCAATATAATTCCTGTATCAACCAAACGAGGCCTAACTAATAACATTAACGACGGAAATTTTCGAATGAATATAACGAGAACTAAATAAAATAAAATAAATTACAGAAATTCTAAGGTGTTGCAGAGATCTTATATTTAAGTCCATTTTTATTGTTAATATATAATCTATGATTATAAATGAACTCATGGACCTAACTCCATCTATTGGCCTAAAGTGAATTCAAATTATGAATATTGGAAAAGAAAATTGTATAGTTTGCATGCTTAGTCATCATAATGTGCATATAGAGAGTATGTTCATCATTGCATCGTAGTTTTAATATATACATTATTATTATTATTACATTGTCATTAGAATATGTTATTTAAAATTAGTTACATATCATATGCATGCAAATGATTAGTTATCTTCTTCAACTTTGATAGATGTTTAAAAAGAAAAATATATTTTACTCTTACGAGGATAACTGTCTGAAGGAGCCTTTTATAAATGATCATCAAATGATGTTGCTTGATCAATTGAGTTTTGAAAAACTCATGATTATATATATAAACCTCTACGGTACGATTGAAAAATTATCGTGATTAGTTCCAAAATGGAATATTGAAACTCCTGAAGAGTTTACTTGAAGTAAATTAGTATTGTCTCAACCTGGAGTTTGAACATATATGAGAATTCATATATGAATGAATTTCTTACCGAGTATGTGAAAATACATGGTTCGGAAGTACCATTATAGTTGGAAAATAATGTAGTGAAAGTCTACAATGAGAATGTCAATCCATACAATATAATAAGATGATTTGACAAGAAAGATTAATTATTTTTCAAAATGAATTGTTAATAATTGGATTAAACTCTCTAGAACAGAATGAATTCGGGACAATAGCTACACTCGTTTTCCATTCGACTAGGATTTTTTTTGTCTCAATGGGTTTTTCCTAGCAAATTTTTTAACGAGGTATCATTATAAGCTCATTAATATACTATAGTCATGATCATCATGATTGTTGAGATGATAATTGTTCTAGACATATAATGTTATATCATATATTGAGAAGAATTACTATTACAAGTGTGACTATATTATATGAAACCAAGATCTAAATTAAAAAGTCATCATGAATAACTATATCTAGATTGTAAGTTCCAAAGAAATATAAGATTGAAGATACCAAGGATTTCTATTGATTAAAGATACTAAGTTTATCAACTACGATGGGATATATTTCAACGATCAAGAAATTACGTCAAAGTAAGGATCATTTCTAGATATATCAAGTAATGTAATCATCAGGAGGAGTAGACACACATTGTACTCTTTTTCCTTATCCATGGTTTTGTCCACTGAGTTTTCCATGAAAAGGTTTTAAGAAGGCAGCTTCTTATATGTGTTTGAAAATTATTGTACTCTTTTCCTTCAATAATGTTTTTTGCCTACATGGTTTTTCTAAAAAGATTTTTAACGAGGCATGGTCTTCCGTAATAGACCTCCAGTGGTCAGTGTTAAGAAATATTATATTCTTATATGGATTTCCATATCTTAGAGGATTATAGAATAGATTATCTTATGGAAACTCACTCTATCCCATATATATCCCTCATAATGGAATAAAAGGACAATTCTGTCTCCCTTATTTTCTCTCTACCTTGTCTCTACACTTTTCTCTTTTCTTTATTTCATGACAAAATGTATATAATAAATCGACCTGCAAGCATATGGAAAAATTCTAAATTATATATTATATATAAAGTGTTGAATTTTTTTACAAATATATTCCTTAATGTTGTTACTTACAAAATAAACAACTAATTTTGTTTGATATTGATTTGAAATAATTGGTGATATTATTTCAAATCATTGAAAAACTTGACCAAAACAAATTGAGGATTATATCTTCTATTTCTTAAATTAATCGCTAATAGAGATTTTTTTCAAATTCCGTACCAACTTCATCAATAAAAGTTGAACCACTAGAAAATTCTTTTATTTTATTCTATTAATTCAAATGCATTTTATTCCTCATTATGTGCATTCTAGATATATTTTTTTCCTTGTTAATTAAGCGAATCCTAGATATTCGATCTATTAATTTCACATTTTTTTAGCTAATAAAAGTATTGGTTGAAAGTATTAGTAAATCATATGATTACCTTTCATATGTGCATAAGCCTCTAGATATAAATACAATAATACAAATAAATGAACAAGCATTTCTTATACCCTTGTCAACAGAATAATGCCCACAATGTCTAAAACAATCCTTATATTCGTCCACTTTGTAGCCATATCCCTCATCTCCAATATCAATGGACTAACCATGAAAATGATCCCTATAGACTCTCCCGAGTTGCAAATTGTATCCAATGGTCTTACTATACATGAGCGACACCAATTTTTTGCCAACATATCCTTATCACGGGTACTCAGATATCGGAACAATAACAAAGGCCGCCTAGACCTTAATGCACTCAAGTCACGAGCGTATCTTCTTAAAGATAGTTATTACGTAACTCAACTTGCTTTAGGCAGAGGTCCCGCCGCATATCAAACCTATGTAATGCTTGACACGGGTTATGATGAGACATGGGTTCAGTGTGAAGGTTGCAACCCTTGTATCCAGACAAGAACCGGAAATTTTGTTTATAAAAACTCTCGTAGTTTTCAGTGAATGACTTTCGACGATCCTTTATGCTTGCCACCAAAGCAAGATTATAGTGGATCTTGTGGCTATACAGCAACTTATGGCCCGTTAGATCATTCAAGTGGGTTACTAGGGAGAGATACATTTTATTTCAAGAATACAAGGACGAGTAATTATGAAGCATACCCTAATTTAGCATTTGGCTGTGGACTTGCAAATGAGTTCCTCTTTGGAGACAATGTTGGACCTCAAAACATGATAACTGGGATACATGGCCTCGGAGTTGGACCAAGATCCTTTGTAAGACAACTTGGGCCTCAAATTAGAGGTCGATTTTCTTACTGTTTACCATCGACTGGCAATGGTATAGTAGGACAATCAACCGTTAATTTTGGAGACGATGCCCAAATAAGTGGTGATGCTACAATGCAAGTTAAAATGATTACAATGTATAGCAAAAATATATACCATTTGTACGTAAAAGGTATTAGTGTCGATGGAAATCGACTACCCATAAATCCAGTATTCTTCGAGATAGATGAAGACACGCACTATCAGGGCTTTTTCATTGACTCTGGAGCACCTTATACCGTCCTAACAAGAAGTGTGTATAAGTATCTTAGAGAGGCCATGATCACTTACTTTCATAATAAATATGGTTGGCAACCTTTGCGTCCTTTTCACGGACAGGCTTTCGATCTTTGTTACTCAAACTACCCTACTAATGAACAGAGATTTCCATCTGTGATTTTCCATTTCTTTCATCGTGATAATCCAGAAGATGTTGATATGATTTTGACCCAGGAAAATATGTTTATACCCTTGATGACGAATAATTATCGAGGATTTTGCATGGCGGTGAATCCTGTTGAAAATCCGGGACCTTGTCTTTTTGGAGCCTATCAACAGAAAAATTTCAAGTTTTTATATGATTTTGAAAATTGGGTGTTGTCCTTTGTACCTCAAATTTGTCAAGAAAGTTATTCCTAAGAGTTATGTTAATATGTCCAGAGTATTACCCAGGGTCTATGCAGAAATATTGCAGAATGCAATTGAAGTTTGGAATTTAAATAAAAATACCAAATGAGCCTTAAAAATTCTGAAACTTTATGAGAACTAAGTTTAATATGTAATAAGACTCTGAGTTAATTTTCAAGAATTTTTAAGCAATCTAATTATTTTTAATAAATCCTGTAATTCAATTTAGCGGATGAATTCTGACAGGTCTAAGATAGGACTGGGTTTTGTGAATTTCTGGTAAGACTTGGATATAGTTAGGACCCTAAATTTCCACATAACTCTCACAAGAATTCAAGATAATAACTTTGGAAATTTGTACTTAAAAAGTACAGATTGGCACAGGATTTAAGCTCAAACTTAACAACACAATCAGACCAAACCACAGACTGAGCATTAGATTGATTTAATTATGCCAACAGACTTGGTCATTTAACCACATCTTACACAGGTTAATTGTTAGGCCTGGACTCAAACTACAAACTAAGCACAAGTTTGGAAATTGTTGAGAGGAGTTTCAAGGTTAATTTTCATTCAAAAACAATTTGTTTCTTACAGCTGAGACAAGGTCCTTATATAGGCATTTGTTTGAATTACAACTCGAATAAAATCTACCTCCAATGGCCAAGATTTCATCTAGGAAGAGTACAAATCCAACTGACATATCTACAAAGGGTAAAATAAAAGATATGTTGAAATAATACTGAAATAAAGCTAGAACAGACTGAATAAAATTGTGCAGGGGACTGTTATTGCAGGGTTGTTGTGGTTTGCTTGCTAGTTGAGCCTTCTCAAGGTCAAAGAGTAAGGACGAGTAGTTTTAAGTTCCGTGTTCTGTTGTGGCTTGCTTTAGGAGAAATTGCTCAAGGACTTTATCAAACAGCCTCAACATTGTCTAACCAAAAAGAGAAATTCTGCTTTATGCTTTATCATTTCCTGAAGCAACATGTGACTCAGTTTGTATTTGATTTCTTGCTGGACTTCTTGGTTTTTAACTTGGATATCTAGACCCCTTTTGAACTTAATTAAGAGCATTCCCAGCTGGTCATGGTGGCAGCCGGTGGTTGGACCTAGTGTACCTTCTGTTAGCCTGCATCATAGGTGGTTCAGTATTGAGTTCATTGGCTTTGTCTGAGTGTTGGCTTGAACTCTGAACATTGAAGGCATGTGGTTCAGCTTCTGCTGCAATATGTTTGAAGGAAAATGAGATCATTCTACAGTATTATAGAGTACTACGAGTAGTGTTATATTGTTTTAGAGGTATGAGATGATACATATATATAGTTCACGTTTTGTTATTTTACATGTTAAATAAATTAATTCGAAGAAATTATTATTTCAAGAACGCAACCATTTTTTATGTGTTACTATAAGGGCATCAACAATAGAGATTTGTTAACAAAGATTTGTGTACTT
>LHUT01000372.1:50871-65309 GCA_001412135.1 Silene latifolia subsp. alba
AATATCCTTCACAGAAAAACCAAAGGGATCAAATTCCACGCTAACATTATTATCTTTAGTAAATTGTCGGACAGAGATTAGGTTCTTAATAATGTGTGGGGTATGGAGGACGTTTTTTAATTGGAGGGTTCGATTATTGGCAGGTAACATGGTGGTACCGGAACCCAAAACAGGAATGCGATTACCGTTGCCAACATAAATAGAATGAATTTTACTCGAATTAAGAGGAGAAGAAATCATACCTGGGTCGGAGGCCAAATGGGACGATGCACCCGTATCCATGTACCATGGGTCCATTTGATGTTGGACCGAGAGTGCTTGAAACGCTTGGGCTAAGTCCGTTGGTTGAGGTGGCTCGTTGTCAAGTACATAGGCCTGCCCTGTTTGTCGCGCGCGCTGCTGTTGGCCGCGATTAAACTGTCGTGGCTGTTGTGGATGGGACATTTGGTACGGCCACGGTGGTGCCCAACCGGGGTAAGTGGGGTAGGGGCACGGAGGAGGGGTCCAAGGGACGGGCCAGGATGGTGACTGAGGCCACGCATAAGGCGACACGGGAGCAGTTGGTGTCGCGGTTTGGGAAGCAAACTGATTATTATTTGGCATATTACTACTATTATGATTGTTATTATTACGATTATTATTGTGACGTCGATTGTAATTATTTTGATTATTATTATTTTGGGAAGAGGGCTGACGAGGGGGACCATTGGTGGCCTTAGGGTTTGGGTCAACCCACGCATCAGTCGAAGGGGCAGCGGGTGCCGCCAAAGCGGTGGCGGTCTCATCTCGACCGGATTTGCGGTGGAGTTCAAGTTCTAACATGCTACGAGCCGTCTCAAAATTAGGAGACGATTGATTAATATAAGAAGCAACGGTATCATACTCACCAGGGAGGCCACGAACCAATTGAATAACGAGGCGAGTATCGGACACCGGAGCATCAACATCCTTAAGCATCCCGGCGAGCTCCTTCAAGCGCTGACAATATGCATCCAAAGATGGCATATGTTCGAGTCGGAGGCCATTGAACTCGGACTCAAGAGCAGCAGCGCGAGCCCCTTTATTGTTGTTGAAGATGTTTTCCACGCGGAGCCATGCTTCACGAGCGGTAGATTTGTCTTCAAGAACCCGGGGAAGGAGATCATCACTTATCGTCCCGTAAATCCACTGCAAAACGTGCGCATCAATCTTCTTCCAGGCCGTGTAGGTGTCATCTGTGGAGGACGACGCCGGAGCAGGTGTGCCGTCGATGTGAGCGAGCACATCGTACCCCTCGGCGTGAAGACGAAACAGGCGGACCCAAGTGGCGTATGTCACTTTGGTTCCGTCGAGGATGCGGACTTTGTTTTGGATATTTGTGACGGTGAAGACAGGGTGATGGTTGTTTTTGGGAGGATTAGCGTCGACAGTCATGATGGACAGCGGCGGCGGTATCGAAACACCACTGCGGCGGCGCTAGGGCTAGGGCAAGGATCGATGGATAGAATCGAAATTCTTATCGAGAGCCTGATACCATATCAGATTATGGAATCCCTTAATGGGTTCATTATCATTGATGTCAATATATAGATAGTGTACAATATAGTTAGGAGATTACAAGGCATATATTTAGGTGATACACTAACTAATTATGACTAAATAAGATATACAGAATCCTAACTAATATATACAATATATAAGTCTAACACGGACGACACTAACAAAAACCTAATTCACATCAACAAAAACAATTTTGTTATCATTATCGGAACCAATAATTATTTTTTTTGAGTATTTCCTATTGATAGTTAAGACAATCTCCACGAATACTATAGGCAACTTAAAGGGTAGATTCCTCTCAAATTTGGGTTTTTCATTTGCAAGAATTAAGAATGGAAGCTCTGGTCACTTATTTAAGAGATGAGAGTTTTTACCACTCATATCAATCAATTCTGGTATGAGAACCAATAAAATTTTGTATTAAAAGTTTTTCATAGTAGAAACTTGTGTATAGAGTTTAACATATGGAAAACACACATTTGCGAAATAAAAATAAAAAGATNGAGTCGGAAGCGGATAAGAAAGAAGTGGGGATGGTATTAGTACTAGTGGTAGCAATAATGGCATTTTCTAATTGTTGTAAAAGCCATTGAAAGTTTCACCATCAGATTTTTGACCTCATTCTTTAGTTAATTGGAAAATTTTAGCTGCACAAACTGCTGGCATCCTAATTCTTATACATCTTCCATCAACTTTTTTGTGTTTGTTGGGATTTGATAACAATAGGGATGGAAAATGGGAAGGTTTTTCATTAAGGTTTAGATTATATATAGCTGAGTGTACCATATTCTCCATATACCTCCTCTCTCCCAAAATCCTTGAGCCATAATCTAACGGAAGTAATTTGACGGAAAAGAGTAATGGTAACTGTTGGAAGTCAAAAAGAAAGTTTAGGGGTATAATTGGGGATTATAAAAAGGGAGGGGTATCATTGAGAAAAGTTGATAACTAAGGGGGTACCAATGAGAATAACCCTAAAATTTTACTACAGCACATTTATTACTAACATTCAGACAAGAAAAAGGGAAGTGATTCCACCTTCTAAAAAACTAGTCCTTCAATTACTCTCTAACATTTAACAAGAATAATGTTGTTGTATGACAGACGGCGGTGTTGTCAAATGCTGTTGACGAAAGATGCAAAATCAGAAGCAGCTGAACCTCCATCATCAACTGCCTTTCTGAAAGTATTACTCGCATTTTTAGCTCGTACAACCATCTCTTTGCGCTCATCACTTTCCGAGTCCATGAATTTCCTAACAAGGGCAGCTACTTCTTGCCTAGTAAGCACCTTTTCTGGCACAGCAACACCATTCTTCAAGACCCTCCAACCAATCTTCAAATCGTTCACTATTAGCTTACTATTAGGGATTTGGTCCCAGAATATGGGACAAGTCAGCATTGGTACACCCGCGTAAATCCCTTCACTGGTAGAATTCCACCCACAATGTGTCCAAAACCCGCCTATTGAAGGATGACACAATACCTTCAGTTGATCACACCAGGGCACCAGCAACCCTGTCTTACCAACACCGTCTTTGAATTGAGAATTATCACCCCGGGTTACCCATAAAAATCGTATACCACTTTCTTTGACACCCTCAACAAACTCCTTTGTTTGAGCACTTGAAACAGAAAGGAAACTTCCTTGTGAAATGTACAAGACCGAGTGTTTAGGTTGCAAATCTAACCATCGAAAGTAACTATTGTTGTCGATCATGGTGTCTTGTTTGAGGTTGAGGTTGAAATACGGTATCATTGGGCCAATGTGGTATACCGGGATTCCAAGTTTAGCTTTTAGACAATCTAACACAGGTCCTTCAAATTCATATATTGAAGAGAACACAACATATTGTGCGTTTTTAAGAGCTGATATTGATTCGAGGACTCTGTGGTAAACCTTTTTACCATTTCCATGGTAAATTGTCGGCATATCTGCTATAGTGGTTGGAGGCAGTCCTGGAATGTAGTCCACCACTTCATTTCCTCTTTCTAAAACAGTAAGTATCAACTATTAGTAATAAAACTATTGACTGAACATATGTTTATCAATTTATATTTTAGAAAACTAATTGACATACTTTCCGACTTTCCTTGTTAATCTCAATCGACTTCAATTTACTACATTCTTACAATGTACGGGGTTTGAAGAAGGTAGCGAACAAGGTAACTCAGTAATAATTAAGGCCGTGCAACGACAAAAGAAGAAAAAAAACAATGGGTACAATAATGTTACCTGAGACATCAAGAGAGAAGTGACCATGCTTAACCAACAAATCAAAGTGAACAAAAACAGTAGCAAACGAAGCTGACATTGTAAAAAAAGCTGCTACCGGAATATTCCTCCGGTTACCCACACCGACAGCCCAAGTAAGATACGAGTCGTAGATAATAATCGAAGTCGAGGGCTGGAGCTGGTCCAGAAGCCGTTCAAAGGGGTCCTCCAACTTGGTAAGAACGGCTTCAAGGAAGGCGGGGAAGTCGGCTGCTCGGCCAAGCTCAGAAGGGATAACTTGAGGAACGGCTGAGTAACGGAGGTTAGGAGGCGGCGGAGGCTCGGAGTCAGCGGTGAGGAAGCCGAGCCATTCCTCTGTTACGACAAAAGTTATGATGAGGTCGTTGGGTTTTGTTAGTAGTAATAGTTTGCAGAGGTTTAGCATTGGGTTAATGTGGCCTCTTCCTGGATAGGGGACTGCTACCACGTGGCAGGCCGGTATTCGTGGTGGTTGTTGACTATGGTTGAACTCCATGATTGATGGAGGAGGAAGAAGTGGGAAGTTTGTGTAGTAATAATGGAGCAAGAGTAAGTGCAAATTATTGAGGTGTATATATCAAGTTGAAGTGTGGGGGGTCCAAATGTTGCACGCTTTGGGATATGAGGTGATGGACTATATGTCTATCTCATGTTACCTCTGACCGCAACTCATGTGTCTAGATTTCATAAAGTGAGAAAGATACCAAAAATCTAGGTTATGTGACTTGTGCCATTAGAGTAGGCAAATCGCCGTCATTCTCGCAGCTCATCGGAACTTTCATTAAAACAATAAACGGAGTACTGTAGATCATGTACGGCGTAGTAAACATACCAACACAACTCTGAAAGAGGAAAGTATTAAAAACAGACTACAACCTTCAGTCACAATATAATGTTGATTTTAACTGCTAAATAAATCAACCCGGAAGTTACTCTTAAACACCATTTTCCTCGAAAACAACAGTTTCTACTACAAATTTTTCATACGGAGTAATTACTAAAGCAAAACTACAACAGTGATATTTGTAAGACGAAATTCGTAGGCGGTCCTACTCCGAAAGGGTGTGACTGAACTCCTAAGGAAACAATACCATCAAAACAGCTAGAGAGCAAAGAGGTTTTCCTCTCGAATGCAGCAAGTTCGATCCTTCCTAAGCATGTTGAGATTTCTGGCGTTTGATATATTGAATAATCGGCTCTTTCACCTACATTGAACCGAAAAGACAGATCATAAGTCAGAATTTAACTCATACCCTTCAAACTTTTGCATTGCTTTATTACTAAGACAATGAAAGCTTACCGTGCTCGCCTTCCTTGAACGCTTGTCTTGAGAAGGCCTGCTGCAAATTATATCATCACCCTCTTTGGTGTTCTTATTGAATCCACCCAGTTTGGATTTACCATTTCCAGGTACAACGCTCTCCCTTGACGCAACTGGCTGTTTCAGCATCAACAACAAGTCTTTTATTTCGCAACCTTTTTACATCATTAATGAATATTTGACACTAGCAAGTGACCATTTTAGTTATCATAGTATCAGTGTCATAATAAATTTAAATAGCAGTGTCTCAAATAAGACTTGCTCCTACAGAAATACAATTTCAAAGTTACAATAGTGAACCGAGGTAGATGTACTATAGAAGTCCTTACCCCGGCTTTGCTTGTGGGAGTATTAAGAGAAGCATTTTGATTCAACTCGGATTCAGGTCGTACACGCATACGTGTGATGTCTGATCCAACTGAGTGCAGAGCCCCACAAGTCGAAACATCAGCCTTCTTGTTACCTGTGGATCAGTCAAGTTATTAGCCAACATGATTACCTTCTAATGGTTTGTAAAAGATCGGAAATACTAGTGAATTTACCATTTTTTCCAAATTCAATTTGGTTCAAGTTACTTTGTGGTTCGGGAACATCCTCATCCTGTTCAGAGAGGATTTGTTATTAGAAAAATCCTTAATTCCAGAGCGAAAGTAACCTTCAAGTTAATACTGCAATGCGATGATTAGAACGTTACCATAGCATCATAGTCTAGCACCTTCCTAATTTCACTTAGCTTTTTCTCTGTCACCTCTGAGTGAATTACACGCTTCCCTGTGACAAAAAAACAGGACAAATAAAGATTTCTTGTATGAAGTTATAAAAAAAAACAAAGGGTGCAAAGTTCCACATACCAAGCTTGCGGTTGCTTGTTGCTTCAAGAAATCCTTCTCGGGTCATTTTGTCAATGAGTTTTCTCACTGTAGTTAGGTTGGCCTTTCCCTCAAGCTTGGTCTGAAGTTTGGCGATTGTCACATATTCCATTGGAAGAGCATGGTATAAAGCCTGCATTCATTAATACTAGTGAATAATACTGCAATCTGCACAAGATTGATCATCAACTTGACCAGATTATTGAGAAATTTGTTGTAAGGTCAGGGAGTCAAAGTTTGACCGATGATGAACGGGGCTAAGCGATCTGCCCAAGCTGTGGAGCAGATTGTACTTCTCTGTCGAGAGACTTTCCGTAAAACCATTGGCCTTTTGTATGATTTATTCACCACCCAACCATTTATCTATGTATGAACTAAAAAGGCCAAGAGGGCCGAGCACTTGCCCAACTATGAAAAGATCTGGTTGTTTTTATCCATCATTGTTAGATAATGTCCTTGACAGGTTCTGCTACTTTTGTAAGATCGTCAGAATATAGTGAAAAGTATTATATACCATAAGGAGAAAGCTAAGTACTCCGTATTTCTTAGGTGTAGACACTAGAAGTTGAATCAGTAAAGCTGCTAATTGTGCCAAACAGCATATTTAGTAGTGAAACTCAATCGAGAAAGTGGGGGAATCGAACCAACCTGCATATACATGTAATCTTCTCCAGAGCCCGGAACACTCTTATCTCCGTTCTGTGATACCCCGTTGTCAACTTCTTCTTTCACGTTGAATTCATACTCATTTACCTGCAATTTTTCAAAGGGGCGGTTGGAAGCTGGAACTCAGAGAAAGGGTTAGGGTGTAACAAAAAAGCATCTTGGAGGTAACAGAAATTTGAAACAACCTTTGGTTTGACAACAGCATATATGTCTTTTCCAACTTTAGAAATAAAACCTTCTCCGACAAGCTTCTCCATGATCTCTGTCATCAATTCAAACTATAAATTCATGTCTACAATAATAAGATGTTCAAGACTGTGTCATACTCCCTTTTGCCAGTGCCGAGTTTTACAGCGGATAAACGAAGCATTACCTTCTATCAACACCTGAAATCATTAATAAAATCTCATAAACAGAAACAAGATAACAAGTTCCAAATTTCCGGAGCTCAAAAAAACAATACATACCACAGAAATATCTGAAAAATTTGCAAGCACATCAGTGATTTCCAAAGTGTCGAACTGAGCTGAGCTAATCCAGTCCTTAACCCGACTTAATTGATGTTCATCTTCAGCTGAATCCTGGGTTTCATCTGACAAGCAAGTAATTTTGAATAATTAGCACAATCCTCTACCCTAGATTTGATAAGTCTGACCATGGAGAAATAACTCCGCCATTACCTTCTGAAACAATGGTATCTTGTTGACATGGTTGGTCTTTGTCTGATGTAACAAAACAAGCAATGAAAAATAAATAGACACCCATGATTACAAATTCATATAATCATCTTTTAAGTGGTAATGAGATGTGAGTACTGCTTTTAAGGAGAAAAGAATAGATGTTTACCCACTGGTGCGACAATGTACTGATCCTCTTCTGATGTGCTCACCTGAGATAATAAATGAAAATGTTAGAATTGTTCCTCATACACAATCTATTACAATCAAGCAGCAAACAGTAGACAGACCTCATTGCCAGTCTCAGAGTCATCGTCTTTTCTAGTAGAATCAGCTCCCAAACTCACACTCTCATCCTGGTTCTCTCCATCGTCATCTTCACAAGGATCGAGGACACTCTTGACCTGAAAATGTTGGAAGTTTTGTCTTAGAAAGTAGCAATAAATTGTAACCTACTGCTCATTCAACAACATAAGCGCTTCACAAACTCACCTTAAGCGCCAGTACAAAATGCTTGCTGTTCACATTCCCGACCTCCATTTTCAAAGGGTTCTTTGTCCACTGATTACGGGCTTCCTCGTCTGTGCACCCTCTGAAGAATGGCGGTTCATAATCTGCAGGCTGCAAAACTCAGTTTTGTATTAGTCTCAAGGATGAATTCTTATAGAAAAATTCTTAACAATGTGTAACAAAAGAAGCAGATACTAGAGCCAGGAAAACGGATATTTAGGTATCAGTGACACTCTCACAAGCTAACATGTTGTTAATCTTGTACAAATATACATTTTTCCAGTACTAGAAGTCAATAGGAGATGCCTTTCAACACAGTTATGATGTCCCATAGGTATCATTAGCTGCAAACTAGCTAACAACTGTATAAGCTTATATCATATCAAACATCACAATGTACTATGAGTTTTGTCAGCGTACAATTGATCAAAACTACAAGTACATATGAATAGCAAACTAGCACTAAGACAATAAACATCCAAAATGACATACCGTAACATCCTCATAGTAAAGCAGCTTCATCAATATAGTGCGCTGAAATGCAAACCACCATGATCATGTATAGAATATGTTCGAGACTTCGAGACAATATTAATGTTCATAACTTTCTTAATCTTGTTATTACCTCTTCTGGCATTTTGTCAAGTGTCCTCATGAGCTGAACCAAAGTGCGTATCATTTTGCATGCAGAGCTCCTGCAAAATTATACCTCAAACTCAGAACATCGATTGTAATAGAGGAAATTAACCTTGGGAGCAGAGGAGCAAACAACTAGGGACATCAAGAAAGCTCATAATAATACTTCATTTGATTCGGAGTAACTTCATTGGTAGAATTGAATGTTCCTCCTTGCTTCTTAGATCCTGCGCGACTGATATTCATAGAGACTTCCTCACTGTTTGGATTTGGGTAGCTAAAGGAAACTGCAGGAAGTGTTACAAACAATAAGGATTGCTGGTCAGACGCTCAGATATTTACCTGCTTAAATTAAGATCGTAACAAACAATGAATTTAACAAGGGAGAAATCTAGGATTGACGACAAGAGCCGACAACTCCTAACGATTCTCACCAAATCAATACAAGTCTGCATAATGACAGCATATGAGCATAACAATTCAGTCAAATGACTGATTCGTTGAAAATTGAAACTCAGTCATTATTTATGGCCCATTGCAATTCATTTTGCAGTTCATACATCCAAATTACGTCAAATAATTATACAATAAAGAATACAAGACGAAGAGCAACTATAACATATTAAACACCATCAGTGATTCATGGAACAAGTAATGAGTTTGAAATTTATAGCAGAAAACTCACAAGTGTATTCCTCCATAGTTGGACCATTGACCGCCTCACAGATGCTGAACAATAGTGTTTTTAAATACTTCTTCTGCAGTGCATCATAGACACCTGGAAAATAACAGCATACAGCTTAATATCACTAGGCGAATTCGCTACATAGACAAACTTCTTAACATGAAAGCTTAAGTTGAATGAGCTCTCGCCTTTCTCCATCCAATCAATCAGTCTACGAGACTCAGCGTCTAGTGGCAAGAGCTTCTTTATCTTCATCTCTGTACAGTGTTTATATATATCACATTGGCTTTCAGCCATAAAAAAAAATCCACTTGATAGGATTGTTTATTTAAGCCACCAATATAGGCGAAGTCTAATGAAAATGTACCTAAAGCAGGAACAGACTTGTCATTGAAGTATTTCTCAGGAAATAGACCTCTAATGTAACTGATGTTGTAGATAGCAATTCGCAGCAAGTTCCTCGTCTGCAATTCATACAGTACAGACACAGAGGAGTGATCATAATCCAGATTGGCGAAAACAAGTCTGCTTCACTTTTGCTTTTCAAATTTTGAAAGAGCTACAAGTTCTTTATAATTTACTTGTTACTTCTAATCGCATATAACAACTAAAATAGCTTCGGAAAAGAAGATCAAAACTGCAGAAATCCAGAAAAATACAAAGAGGTAGTCGAGGTAAAGTATATATGAAGCTACCAACAAATATGATAAGCCAAATGTATGAAACTATGAAAGAATAAGTATACTGCAATCTCCGAAACTGCAAGTTACTGAGCAACAAATGTGTAATTTAAGTAAAGTGAAGCCCAAAAAACATATATCACTGATGACTGATAAACTAACTCGGAAGATACACTGATATGTTTTCAGAAAATCGTTGTACATACATCATCCAAGAACTAACAATAACCAAATTCTTCACTTGTTTAGATAGAAGATAACAGCATTGACTAGCAAATGAGATCAACACATAATCAAAATGTCGCTGATTCTGGAAACTAGTTATGAACAGTCGGTGTAAACTAAAATTTCAACTATTATGAGATTTTAAGTTCGTACGCTGTACACCTCCAAAACGGAACGAACATAAGCATATAAACATGTTTAATAACTAAAACTAGCTAAATATGAGATGTATAAACTCAATGTAAACAGTTTCCATAAAAAATCGAGAAAATCCAGCTTAATCAACGATGAGTCTATGAAACGTCAATCTACGAACAAAACACAATCGCGATAACTTAACCGAATTTCCGATGCGTAAACTGTAAAAATGTGATCTAATTAAAATTTCCAATGATTTCTGCGCATAAAACTCATTAACAACGAGTAATTCAAAACAAATCAACGGAAAATAGTAAATCAAAAGAGTTCCGAAATATAATGATAAGTTTAAATCACAAGCCTCCAAAACCGAACGTTAATAAGCATATGTACATGTTTAATAGCTGAAAACACACCGAATTAGCTAAATCTGCGATGTCTAAACTCGATATATAAACAGATTTAGCAACAAATCGCCAAAATCCAGCTTAATTAACAACGAAACGTCAATTACGCCGAACAAAACACAATCGCGATAACTTAAACTTAATAACGACAAAACATTGATTCCGACGATCAAACCACAATAAGCGACAATTTTATAATCGAATTTTCGAAGTATAAGCTGTAGAAATGTGATTTTATTGAAAATAGAACAATTTCCGAGCATAAAACTCATCAACAACGTGTAATCCAAAACTAATACACAACAAAACAAAAATAAAATAGTTTCGTAATGTAATGAGAAGTTGTATACCAGAAGCAGCGAATCTTGCTCGGTGATTTCCGCTTCCTTCACTTTTTGCGCTACTACCTGAAAAATTCACAAAAGAATAATTCAGCAATAATCGAACATGCTTAATTAATTAAGGCAGTGAGATTCATGAAAAGTAAATGTAATGAGAAGTTTTATGATCGACGAAGCGAAATTAACCATTTTCGTAGGTTGAATATGAACGACGTCGTCTGTAATGAGCTGGAACTTGTAGAGCAAGGTAGATGAGAGAGAGTGTGAGTGTTGTGTGTAAGAGATATTTTGAAATTGAAACGGGAGTAAACAAATGAAAATTTGAGCGGAGAAATATGGAAGTTGGCGTTTTATAGAAAAGCCGCGAAGGGTGAACTACTTAACCATGGTTAAGTCACTTAGGTGGTTACTTGGTTAACGCATAACTGCCTTGGTTAAGTTGGAGAAATGCAATATGCATGTGTGATTGTGGAGTCTGTGACAGTGTGATGTCATGTTGTTGAGTTTATCGGCTTTTTTTTTTTGACAACAATGAACTTTCATAAACAACGAAAAGGGTTTGTAGGACTTTGTACAGAAGTAAAATAAACTAACCAGTTGCAAGACTTACAGACCAGTACAAGTGAGAAGAAAGTAATCTACGAATTTCACTGATTGTGTGATATGCTGCAATTGGTACTGGCATAGAGGGTGCCAGAACGGATGATAATTTTTTTGAAGGAGTGATGAACCGGACCGCAATTATGTCCTGTGTTTGAGCCTCGTGCATTGCCAGGAGGAGGCTATAAGCCGAAGCCCCGAAGAAGGAAGAAGCTCGGATATAGGATTTCCTCGAAACATTCAAAAAATTGTTGATCCATTGTACTTCAAAGAAGTGCTTGTGTTTCGTTTTGAGGACAGTCGTGATACAAGTTGTAGAAGGCCGTTGGATTCCAAGTTCAGGTCCAATAGTGGACTCATCGTTGACCTGAGTTAGTGGCTTTCCAGTAGTCTGAAAGAGAACAGGTGTTTGATAGATGTTCATCAGCTTACGGAGAATATGGAAGATGTCGAAGGGGTTTGGCTCTGTACCATTAAAGAGGATGTTGTTGCGGAAGATCCAAATAGCCCTGAAAATACAGACAAAATAGAGCACAACATAATTAGAAGGGTATTTTTATCGTGTCAGTAAGGTGAATAAATCGGCGACCCATTTTCCAAACGGAACAGTCAGGTTTGGTTCGACATTAATCCCTAGATCACTGGCCTTCCAAATATGTTGTGTTACTGGACAAGAGCGGAAAAAGTGATCCAAAGACTCTGCAGCGTCGGAACATAGAACACAAGGAGAAAGCTTTTGAACACCACGTCTTGATAAGTTCATCTGTGTTGGTAAAATATCATGCCATATTTTCCATAAAAAAATGGAGAGTTTGGCTGGAAACTTCGAGCTCCATAAATTATTCCATGGAAAAGTGTTGGTTGCAGCAGTGGCCAAAGGTCGACTTTTTTGAAGAAGAAAATAATAACCAGAACGAGTGGTATATTTCCTGTCTTCAGTGTACTTCCAGTAAATGAAGTCGTCTGAGGGTAAATGCGGGTGCTCCATTTGCAGAATCTGATTTGCCGTGTTGGCATAAAAAAATTTATAGATAGCAGTCGGGTTCCATTTATCATCAACGGATAATAAATTATCTAAATGGATAGGCTGGTTAAGGTAGAAAGGGCGAATCTTAGGAGGACGCCCATTAACCCAGTTATCCGATAACAAATTTACGAGCTTCCCGTTGCCAATTTTCCACGCAAATCCTTCAGCACAGGAACTAACAATACGACATATGTGAGTCCAGAAAGGAGATGGTGCAGTTGTCTTAGACTTTCTTGTGGGAATAACAAAATCTCTCTTGTATTTGGCGTTGAAAAGACGGGACAGAAGAATGAGGGTTGCCTTGAATCCGCCAGTATTGTTTACATAGGGAAGCCTGGTTGAGTATAGTAATGTTCCTAAAGGACATGCCGCCTTTTTCTTTTGGAGCTTGCATAGTGTCTTTTGGAAGCCAGTGTATGGATTTATTTTTCATGTTTCGCCGCCACCAGAAGGCAAGGATCAGTGATTCAATTTTTG
Organism: Silene latifolia subsp. alba; assembly: GCA_001412135.1. Lineage (NCBI taxonomy): Eukaryota > Viridiplantae > Streptophyta > Magnoliopsida > Caryophyllales > Caryophyllaceae > Silene > Silene latifolia. The sequence goes on from LHUT01000372.1 coordinate 63,923, forward strand.
AGCACACACTAGCTGGTAGAGGGAGAACAGCCAGGACATTATTGATAGAAGCCATTAAAACCGCATTGATAAGGATGAGCTTGTTCGGTTGGCTGAGATGCAAAGTACTCCAAGATGTAATTTTGGAAGCGACTCAATCAATGAGAAATTGAAAGGCAGTAGTTCTTTTCTTTGGTAAGTCAACCGGGATTCCAAGATAAAAACCAAGTTTGTCGGAAGATGCCATGTTGAGGATTGACGAAAGGTGATCCTTGTAGTCCGAAGGAGTGTTGGGACTAAACTTCACAAATGATTTGTGGAGGCTAATCATTTGGCCGGATATTCTTTCAAAATCATGGAAAATAGTCTTAAGAGCAGCAAAGGAGTCAGAAGTAGCTTAACAGAAAACAAAAGAATCGTCCGCATAAAATAGGTGAGTAATAGGAGGTGCATATCTGGAGATTTTGAGTCCTTGTATTTGATGTAGTTGCTCTGATTTTTTCAGCATTCGAGAAAATACTTCCATACATAAAATAAATAAGTATGGAGAGAGCGGGTCACCTTGACGAATTCCGCAGGTAGGTTGAATGCTGCTTGATGGTTCACCATTAATTAAGACATTATGCTGTACAGTGGAGATGCACTCCCAGATGATGTTATGCCAAGACAACAAGAACCCAAAATGATGTAGAACCTGCATTAAAAACGGCCACGAGACGCGGTCGAAAGCTTTGTGCATGTCCAACTTCAAAGCAGCATAGCAATTTGTTCCATACCTTGTTTTATTAATATAGTGAAGGATTTCATGTGCGATTAAGCAACCATCCGAGAGTAAACGACCAGGTACAAATGCTTGCTGTGAGTCAGAGATTAAGGTGGATATGACTCCTTTCAATCTATTTGCTAGGCATTTTGCTGCGATCCGATAGATAACATTGCACAGACTGATTGGGCGATATTGAGAAACAGACTCAGGCTTTTCAGTCTTTGGAATTAGTACTATATGCGTTTTGTTCTATTCCTTAAGCATGACCCCCCGAGTTCAGAAATTGGAGAAGAGCAGCAGAAACTTGTGTTCCAATTTGCGACCAGAAATGCTGGAAAATTTTTGGAGTGATACCATCCGGACCAGGGGATTTTGCACCATCCATATGTCGAAGTGCCAAAACAACATCCTTGTCCATAAAGGGGGGAGTAAGAATGTTGCATTCACTTTCAGAGAGGTGAGGTAAATCCAGTGATTCAAGAAACGACCGAGCCTCCTCAGCTGGGTGTCGAGTAGAGCTAAAAATATTCCTAAAATAAGTGACAATCTCAAGAGAAATATCTTCTGAAGATTGAATCTACGTATCATCATCTCTACGGAGGGCGAGGATTTGCTGTTTTGATGTGCGAGTGCGAGTTTTTT
>LHUT01000373.1:0-14310 GCA_001412135.1 Silene latifolia subsp. alba
TTTATTTCAGCTAGTCTTGCTATAGACGGATATATCCGTCTATAGCTAAAGACGGGTCAAATAGCTTGAAAGTGGTGACATTTTTTGCCCCCACCACCCCACTTGTTGTTTGTCCTATTAGGAATGTGGTATTGTATTTGACCCGTCTTTAGTTATAGACGGATATGTGCCGTCTACAATGAGATTTTGTGTTTTTAGAATGTTACTTAATTCTATAAATTGATAAAATTGCAGAATTTTGAGTCAATTTTTAGGTGAAGTTGAACCAAGAAAGTCCATTTCTAAGACCCCACAAAAATTAATATTTTATAGAAAAGAAAATTACCTAATCATTAATTATCTGCTTTGTCTGATAGTTCACATACTAAAATACAATGAACAGTAGAAAAAGAGGTGAGGCTCTCCTTTCAAATTGATCTAGAATTATGTACTCTAAATTCTAATCATGTTTTTCTGCAATTTTCTGATCCAACATCATCTTTTTTATTGGTGGTGAGTTTAATTCTCTGACATTTATTTTTATCAATTTATAGCATCTTACATTCTAAAATAAATGTACCATTTTTTCATGAAAACAAAAAAAGAATCACTTTTGCTGCACTCTTGTCTTACCTTTTTAAGGATTACTTAAGTTTTGTAGTAGTACACTCGTACTCCCTCCGTCCCGATTAATAGTTATTTTTTCAAACGTAGCTAAAGATAACTATTGATCGGAACGGAGGGAGTGGGTACTTTTGCAGTTGGTTTGTTATCAATTTTTGCAAATTTGGGTTTTTGAGCATTTTTAGTTAGCATATGCAATTCAGGTGATTGTTGTAGCTATTCTTTGAAGATAATCATTGTTACCCATAATTACTTTGTAAGAATTCTGATGTATTTACTGTGAATTTTGACTTTCTGGGTTACATTATGCAACTGTATTGCCAGATTGCTGAATTTTCTTCCTGTTAAGTTGGTGTAGTTACTTAAAGATAGTTGCTTTAATCTTTAGGAAGTGCAGACAATTTATTTTAATTGTTTTGAATTCTTGGATTCTGTAATTTGATGATTGATTAAAGTTTTTATTGTTTGGAATCGGGGTTCGGGGAAATCATGTGCAGATTGTATTATACCTGCCAATCCATCAGAAGAGAGAATTTCATCTGTTATGGGTTGGCTGAGTAAAATTTTTGGAGGTTCTGGCCATCATCATAGATTTTCGGAAGAGCAACAATATCCAGGGAGATATGGAGAAGATCCACATTGGGATGGTCCGACCACTTCCGGGGTAATTACTATTATCCTCATTAACCTCTTGCATCAGTTGCATTCATTGTGCATTGTAGTTTTAGTTGTTGGTTTTGTGAGATAATATGTTCAGCAAATGAACTTTTGATGGAATTATTTTACTATTATCCTCATTAACCATCCCTTATTAGCTAAGGGTCGATTGGAAACAATCTCTCTATTGATGCGAGGAGAAAAGTGGCATGGTCCCGACTCCCCATACCCTTCTTGGAGCGGGGGCAAGGCACAAAGCCTGTGATGGTAATAATAATGATGATGATGATGATAAGGAACTAATGTGCAGATGAAAATCTGACACAATGTAGGATTGTAGGCATTATTTAGACTGATGATAAATGAAATAGCGAGACTGGTTGTATGACTTACCATATCGTCCATATCTGCAATCTCATTTGTCAGCAGCTTACAATTTGTTATTGGGGGACACCAAATGCAGGATACATGGTCGGATTATGACAATGAAGATATTGATCGTGCAATTGCACTTTCTCTTATAGCAGAGGAGGAGATACAACATGAAAAAAAGGAAGAAGATCCCAAAGGGAAGAAGGTGATTGGTAAGTTATCTCCTCCTTGTGCTAAATTATTTCACAGTATGATATCACGATGTTCAATTGTCAGACTCTTTGTTATAGCTTACGTGATGCTATAACTAGTCTCTTTAGCTTGTTTGTTGTTTCAATGCTCTTTTTTTCATTCTAAATCTTCCTCTTAGTGATTATGGGTTGAGGAAATCTTAGTGTGGTTTCATGAGCTAATGGTCATTTTTCTATGCGTAAAATGAAACAATTTTGTTTGAATCTTCTTCTAGATCACGATTGTCAGTTGGAGGAAGATGAATTACTTGCCAAAGCTCTTCAAGAAAGTCTGAATATGGAGTCTCCTCCCAGATCTCCTCCTCCTCCTCCTGAATCTCCACCACTATCCCCTCCTCCTCCGAAATCTCCGCGGCGATCTCCTCCTCCCAGATCTCCTCCCCGGTATGATCGTGGAAATATGGGGCAACCATATCCTTTCTTTTCCTATGGATCCAGGTCTTATACCAGAGTTCTTACCACCTTTTTTTGGAATTAACTGTAAATTATCCTAGCCCTCGCATTCATGAAACAAACATCAGCTCTATAAATTTTGCTGCTGGTTTAAGCAGCCTGAAAAAAAAAATAACTATTACATTTTCTAAAAGAAGTCAGGGTAGTGAACCTTCTTGCCAAGGGTGGTTTGTAAGCCGGTAGGGGCTTATTTGGAACATATACTTCATGTTTTGTTGATGATCTTTGGCAAAATTAAATTTCATTTGAGAAATTTGATGAAAATTCTAATTAAAAATTTTAACCCTGAGGTGTGTTTTGTCGCTAAAAATGTCTACAAAGTACAAATGATCTGCTTTGTTAATAGAGGATATGAGACAACTTAAACACATAGTCTTGAAGAATCTATTCTACAGTAGTCCTGAAGGAGTTATTTTGATGGTCACAGCCTATATCTTGTTCTTAGTTTGCTTGTGGCATCGGACTTGTGTGGGATTCATTATACTTCTCTGCATGCATGAACTTCGTGAAATTCGTGTAATGGAAGTCTCTTACAGTCTTACTGTTGACAGATTATCTCTCTCTTTATAAGCACATTATTGCATCAAAGATCTACCCCCAAAAATGAATAGTTACATTCCTCTTCAGTAAATACATTTTTCAATATTCAGAACGAGTAATGGTTGGTACGGTGTTTGATATGGGTTGGGGAACGGGTTTGAGTTCATAGAATGTTGTTGGGTTCATATTTAAAGCATTGTGGCTACCTAGTTCACGAACAAATTCCCTTTCAGTACGGAGGATTTAATTTGAGGATTGACAACCGACCCTGAAGTCCTGAACAGATATAACTAATATAAGTTTTTTTTAATCCTTACTGTCTTGAAAGACTTAAAAAGTATACCAAATGATGGCATGAGTTAGTGGCCGCAGACCAGATACTTTTAATATAGGAATGGCTAGGATTTTACTTTCCCATTTAGAAGGTTTTTTTATTTTTATTTTATTAAATAGACCATTTAGAAGTATTTTGGTACAGTTGCCATGGCTAATGTTCAAGCTATGTTGTAGCAGCAGGAGCTGTACTGGTTGTGGTGCTGATATTGGTCATGGACGATATTTAAGCTGTATGGGAGGGTTTTGGCACCCAGAATGCTTCCGTTGCCATGTCTGTGACAAGCCAATCTCTGATTACGAGGTTAGAACCACTGTCAACTGTTATTAGAAGTTTTGCTTTCTTCCCTCATAATCTAGAACCAAACTGGAAATCGAAATCAGTTTCTTTACCTAATAATTTATTCCGTAATGTCGCATTTTCTTGCGCCAGTTCTCCATGTCTCGGAATCGTCCCTTCCACAAGTCCTGCTACAAGGAGCAGCACCATCCAAAGTGTGACGTCTGCAGAAACTATGTAAGCCTCTGAGTCTCTCAGAGATTGTGATTGCTTTAGTTTGTACAAGTCTAGTTCTCAATAATTTTTCTATTTTTTCCCCTGCCTTTGGCTAAATACTGAGTTTTACTCGAGATAAAGAATGAATCTAACTTGTTCCTGCATTCAGTGCATTGGCATGAGGATAATATTTAGTTCTATATACATCAGGATACTGCTTACATATTCTTAGATTCTCTTAGGCAGGCGAAAATGAAAGTATGAATGAGGATGGCATCCCCATGGTTCTTATATATGGTGCTCTGAATATTCATTGTGTAGGCGTGTAGCAGGAATGCATGATGCCTGTAAACTCTTTCTAGGGCTGGTGTCCTTGAACAAATTTTTGCCTAGAAACAACGGGGGATCCCGAAATTGAAGATTGAGAGGAATACTATAGGACTTGCTAACATAGACAAAAAAAAAAAAAAAAAGCAAGATTTTTAAGGCTCAAAGTCGAGTTCCAGACCCAGACTACAAGCAGATTCAACCACTATGATCCAAGCAAATTTTGTTAGTTATATTGCAGCAGAATTTGTGTAGCATATATGTCGGGGCAGCAGCCACTACTGGCCCCCCCTCGCTCTTGTTTCTAAAAAGAGTGACCTCACGAGTCACGATGTTGCTGGTTTTGAATAAACCAGTTAAATGGATGGATCACCATGTCGCATATGGGGTGGGTATCCAAATATTATGCACTACGGATGAGGGATCGTTTTGGGGCCGGGTTTGTTACTATCTGGTCAATTGGGTGTTTTACTTTTGAAGATATGTGCAAAGTATTTCCATATCTCTCTTCTCTCCATTAAGACTGGAGCATACAGAACTATTGGCTGTCTGCCTGTCCTTTTATTTGCTATCCTTGCCTTCTAATTGCATAATTTCCACCAAATTTTGGGAGACTTTTGTGTTCATGTGATGAGAATCCGTTATGATATCAGTTTTGGTCAACATGAGCAATGCTTTTTTGAGTCAAGAATTTTTCTGTTTTTACAGATCCCAACAAATGCAACCGGACTGATCGAGTATAGAGCACATCCTTTCTGGATGCAAAAGTATTGCCCTTCTCATGAACGTGATATGACTCCACGGTGTTGTAGCTGCGAAAGAATGGAGGTTAGTAAAAAGACGTCTTAACCCCTCTCAAGGATCACTATCATTTGCAATTGATCTTAAACTGTGAAGAATCAAACTTTAGTTTTAGTTACTTGCGGTGGCTAATCCATGAGACGTGTCAATTTTCATACAGCCAAGGGACACTGAATACCTGGTACTTGATGATGGTAGAAAGCTATGTCTAGAGTGCCTTGACTCTTCAATCATGGATACTAATGAATGCCAACCTCTCTACATTGAGATTCGAGAATTCTATGAAGGACTAAATATGAAAGTGGAACAGCAAATACCCTTGCTTTTGGTGGAGAGGCAAGCACTAAACGAGGCTATGGAAGGGGAAAAACCAGTAAGAGACTATTGCATCTCCTAGTCGTGTGAAAAATAATCACACTTATTTTGTTCATTATCTCGCTAATTAATTATTATCTCCATCCTTTGTAGGGGCATCATCACTTGCCGGAGACAAGAGGGCTCTGCCTGTCAGAAGAACAAACTGTCCGCACGGTGAGAAGCTCATTACATCTTGCATTTAGAGATACTGCTATAAACTCAGCTCAGGTGATTTGAATTAAATAAATGGAAATTCTAAAACCAGATTCTGAGGCGGCCAAGGATTGGAGGTGGTCACCGAATTATTGACATGATAACTGAGCCATACAGGCTGGTCCGTCGTTGTGAAGTCACAGCTATATTGATCCTATTTGGCCTTCCTAGGTATGTTCTTCAACCACTTCCTGACACAAGAATTGGTTGGCCTTTTACACCACTGTTTCACCTTCAAAAGTCCCAACTTTCATCAAGTATCTATGTTACTCAGACCTAGGATAGGAGATTAGGGCATTCACAATGGTAGCTTTTTAGCTCGATCCTTATTAATGTGATGAGTTGAATTTTGTAGGTGGATTTATTTTTTAACTGATGAGGTGTATCGATGTGTCAATCATAGTACCAATGAGCTACTACCATTGCGGATGCCCTTAATTAGAAAATTGAAATATTAAGGGTTTTTAAAATGAAATGGACATATGTTCGACAGGAGGCTGAAAATCGTAATAATCATGCTAAATGCTAATTGCACCTTTTCCTCTACTTTTGTCATGCAAAACCTCCTCTGTCTTTATGAAAACCTCCTCTGTCTTTATAGGATAAGTGTCGGATTGAAAATGGTCGGACCCTTGAGTGTCATGCCGGGTATAGCTAAGATATCAAAGTATCAAATATGAGTGTACTTAGCTTAAAGCAAAACGGCTAATGTCAGTTCCTGTCTTGTGGCTATTTCTGTTTCCTACGATGACAGATTGTTGACGGGATCCATTCTAGCTCATGAAATGATGCATGCATGGTTAAGGCTTAATGGGTATCCAAATCTGAAACCCGAGATTGAAGAAGGGATCTGCCAAGTATTGGCTCATATGTGGTTGGAGTCCGAAATAATGGCGGGGTCTACCAGTACTAGTGTCACACCATCATCATCATCGGAATCTGGATCATCGTCTTCAAGTGGTAACTCTTCGAAGAAAGGTAAACGATCTGAGTTTGAGAAGAAACTTGGTGACTTCTTTAAACATCAAATCGAGTCTGATACATCAGCTGCTTATGGCGAGGGATTTAGACTGGGTAACCAAGCAGTGATCAAGTATGGACTGAGGAGGACCCTAGACCATATGCGATTGACAGGAACCTTTCCCTAATGTTCGAGAAATAGTACACCATACAACATACTTGTGTAATATCTTGTTATACCCATATATATATACCAAAAAAGAGGAAAAAAAGGAAGGCATAGGAGTCGAGAGACGTTACAGATTGTATAGATTATACATGAAGTTTTCTGTTGTCGGTTGTGAGTGTAAAATGAGTTACAGTAAAATGAGTACCAAATGAATATAACTCATTTTTCCATGATTGTTGATGTATGAAATAAAGCGAAATGATGAAATTAACTGTTTGTCTGCATATTATGTTCTAGCTTGTCAATGCAATTTTTGCTGCAATTTTCATTGTAGCATCAGAGTGACAGGATACAATTTGTGTGTACAATTTGCATTATAGTTCACCAGAAGGAGCGGGTATATTCTGTGTTTGCCCGAGTGCTATCTCGGCTATTCTATAAAGATCATGATGTGTTTGGCTTAAAATCATAAAATGAAGTGTCTAAGTGTCATAAGCCTTTGATTGTCGAGCGGGGGTACATCAGACATGGAAAATGCAAAGTTCAGAACATGTACAGAGTGGCAAACTTTTGTATCAAAATTAATGTTGAAATTTCCAAATGAGAATCATAAACTAGTACTATTATCTTTGGTTGAAAAAAAAATGGGAAATGCAAAATTCTAATATCAACAAAGTACAGAGTAGACAAAAGAGCAGATATCAGCTAACTTAGCTGGTAAAGTCACGTGTATATAAAGTCACTATATGGTGATACCGCATCAAAGCGACATTGCAGATCGTTTTACACCAAAAAAAAGCAGACAGGGGAAGAAGCTTGATGGGTTCTTGAAATTCTTCTGTCTGAAACTCAAATGGATGATTCCCATGTCATTGAAGTATTCAATACTTTGGCTAGAGACTTTACAACTTCCTCCATGTCGGGGCGGCTTGACGGATCTCCATTCAGACAGATTTCTATCAGTCTAGCAACTGATACAGCAGTTTCTTCAGGATAATTTTCCTTCAAATTTGGATCTATCAGTCTTCTCAATGACTCTTTTTCACCTAGTAACATCTCTGATATATTCCCATCAGCTTTCTTTCCTGTAAGTACCTCAAGCATCAATATTCCGAAACCGTAAACATCAAGTTTTGGTGAGACATGTCCTTTATCTCTGTACTCAGGAGAAAGGTAAACTTTCTCTAATGTTACAGGTGACTTTTGTCCTTCTGCAGATTTTACAGGGCTGAAATTACCGATTTTTGCCCTGAAATTACTGTCAAGAAGAATATTACTGCTTTTCACATCCTTCCACACATAAGGAGGGCTATTATAACTATGGATATAGTTTAACCCTCTAGCCACATCTAACACAACTTGCACCCTTTGAGTCCAACTAAGGAACTTGACATTCGAATTGTTGCTGAAAATCCAGTCACTGAGGGGACCATTCGAGGCGTACTCGTAAATAAGGTACCAGTACCCTTCATTGAAACAAACACCTAGAACTTGAATAATGTTGAAATGGCTAACCTTGGCTAAGGAATTGACCTCCTTCGACATATCCGCTTTTGTCTTCTTGATCGCGGCTAATTCACCGTTCATTTTCCCCCGGTAAACCGAGCCCTTGATTAAGGAATTAGGGCTAAACTCATCTGTTGCATATTGCAGCTCAATGAAGTTATAGACTTTAAGAGATTGAGCTATATTGGCTAAACTTTCGAGGGATTCTCTGTGTTCGACCTCTGTCTTTTTCCAAATCGGATTCTCATAGGCTTCAAATGTCTCTGTGGGTAGAATGTCTGCATTTGTCTTTGTTTTCTGTGAGAATACACAGTAAAGTATAGTTATGATAATCAAGACGATAACTACACCAACAAGACCCCCAACAATGCCTACAACAGACATTTTTTTCGAATATATATTAATTATCAAAAATGGATGTTTTAGGCAAGCAAATAAACTCAGAATGCTGTTTAGAGACAGATGACAGCTGAACTAAAAAAGAGACGAAATATTGAAAGAATCGATATGTTGTTCGTCTAGGGACGACGATAAAGGTGTTTAACATGAGACATTTTCAAGAAAATCTGATGAAAATATTTTGGAAAAAATGGAGTTGAAATGAGAGATGTATTGTGCAGACTGTATGGCGTTGACCATCTGTAGTTATATGTAAGTATTCAAGTGAACAAAATCCAAGCTGTAAGGGACGTGGGTTGAGTTAACATGCAGAGCATTATACATTTTCCAATGTCTAATAATACACAAATATTCATTTTATTCAACTGAATAAAAGGACTAGTTCTCCACTAATATTTGGAACTCATATATATCAAAATGACTGATTAATTCAACAACTTTCTCAATTATGTGTATGCAGGCGCGGAATAGGAATCGAACCCGAGGCATGAGAAAGGAGGAAAGGTGTTTTGTAGCAAAAACTACTACTAACTAATTTCAAGAGTGTTCTGTTGTAACAATTTCTACACAATAACAAGTTGTAGGTCTATCAAAAACATGGGTCTAGAGATCCCACTGGAACCGGAAAATTTATAATTCGTAATTTTTTTTTTCATCTTGCCACTATTGTGCTTGAAAGAACTTTGTAAATAAAAAACATTACGATGAGACCCTAAAATATAGAACGTGCCCTGTAAACAAAATTCTCTAGATGTACCACGAGTTCTTTCCTGAGAAATGAGATAGGGGGAAGGGTATCCAGGCAAGGAATAGGAATCGAACCCGAGGCATGATGGAAATAACTCATCCAGTCATCCTCCAAGGAAGGATGTTGATCAAGTTACATTACATGACAGTATTATTTCCTATTAAATAGGAGTATTTGGATAGTAAAGACGGTAACAGAGTAAAATGTGTACAAATTACTCTATTCGTATCAGAAGAAACTTTTCGTTTAAATTACCATTTCACAAGGATCGGTAAATTCACTATATGTAAGATACTTTATATACACACATTCCATTCGCATCACACAACAAACAATTTACTGTATTATAGAAAACACAAGGCTGGGAAGGCTGAATTGATACCCATCTCGGATATCTCTGGTAGACGGGTAACAACTCAAATCATTGGCGGACACAAGAAAGACTAGGAGGCACGTCACACGTGCCCTAGTCATCTTTTAAAATTGTTTCTTAACGAAATAAAAAGAAAAAATCGAAAAACAAGTACAGTTTTATAACTATCCTGTATGGAAAATTCAAATAAATATTTACAAAGTGAAATAGAACAACATATCACATATGTGCATGCAGCAATGCCACAGTACAGTACTAAACAGAGTACAGTTAATTCAGAGAGTATCATCACCACCATTATCTTGGGCAAAATAAGCACTAATCTTCGTATTAGACGATTTCAACACATATCCTGAGAGCTCAGGGCAACAAGTGTGTTCGTTCACAAGTTCCATACTAGGGACAAAAATACAGGCAATAAGAAGAAATTGGTTACAGTTAGTCCAGTTCTGACCTAGTGGTGGTGTTAGTAGAACTAGACACCCAGCTGAGTGATTCCGTTTCAGACAATGTCTGACAAAACTCGGACAATATCCTCCATGGTTGGACGACTTCCCGGGTCTTTCCTCAAACAGTGATCAGCCAATACCACCATAGACATGGCCACTTCAGCCGGGTAATCGTCTCCAAGAGACTGGTCAATGAATTCTCTCAACTTGGCATTCCCTTCTCCCTTACTAACCAAAGGGGTTAAAACCTCTAGTAAGTGAACTTTAACCCCTTCTTCATAAAGACGGACCACATTTTTTCCGGTAAGCATCTCTACCAAAAGAACGCCAAAAGAGTAAACATCAAGCATAGGGGAGATCAGCCCACTCCGCATATACTCGGGAGCTAGATAACCCTTTGTTCCCACTATATGTTTTGTTATAGTGAACTGACCATCGGTTCCACTAACTGATCTCGAGAGGCCAAACTTGCTAATCTTGGCCCTAAATCCAGGATCTAGAAGAATATTAGAGGATTTAATATCCTTATGGATGAGTGGCGGGCTTGTGTAGGTGTGAAGATAGTTCAGACCCATCGCCACATCCAAAGCCACCTGCATTCTGTTCCCCCAACTCAAACTTTTCTGCGGATTGTCTCGGTTGATCCAATCAGTCAAGGGTCCATTTACAACATATTCATAGACCAGATACAAAATTCCTTCATTGAATCCAACCCCCAATAAACTTACAAGATTAAAATGGTTGATCTTGTTCAGAACACTAATCTCTTTACCAACATCACCAATAATCTTCTTAACCGCCACTTGATTACCATCAAGAATGCCCTTGTACACTGATCCCTTAATCCAGTGATCAGAGCTGAAACTATCAGTTGCTGCCTGCAATTCTTTGATGCTGTATACTTTCAAAGAAGCAATTCCAGATATATCTTTCAATTCAAAGGATTCAGTCTCTAGCGGAAGAAGAGCTTTTTCTTGAGTTTCAAACTTTTGTGACAAAATTACAATATCAGTTCTGTTCTTACGACACCTCAACAACACAAAGAATACAATCATCCCTACCATAAAAACAAGCACGCCTCCTGAAACTACACCTACCCCAAAATAAGCCCATTTCTTGTCTCCGCCCTTACCAGGCGGTGGTGTTGGGTTAGATGAGGGTGGCGCTGAGGAAGATAGTATCAGAGGAGGATACTCCATGACTGAACTATCTGGTGGGGCTTTGAGAGGCACTAGAAGGGTGGAGATCGGTTGAATGATAGAATCCTGCTCGGATTTCTCATTGGCCTCAAGGGTTTGACTTAAATTGGCACCAAATTTATTAGCAATGCTCGAAATACTATCACCTGATTGGACTGCAAAGCTCATAAGGTAGCTAATCCCTTCACTAACTTGTTTCTCTGTAGGACAAGCACACCTTAGAGGCAGAGTAAGCCTTTCATTAGGAGATATGTTTGGATCAGTTATCTGACTTTTTATTGCATCACATGTGGTAAGACCACCAAATATGTCTATAGAGAGGGCATAGTAATTATCACCAGTTTGAACAACGTAAGTGGTGTTGGCTTGGTAGAACTTACCTGAACAAGAGCACGTGACGGGGATGATGACCTCGGTGTTTGTGGCCATGGTGAAGGTTTCTGCGATGTTTTGGTTGATAGCGGATATTTCAGACGGTTTGACAGACATTAGGGAAGCAATGGTAGACACTTGGTTGTAAGAAGGGACAGTCCTGAAAATGAGGTAAGACTGGCATGTTTTGTTTACACCATTACAACTGTAGCCGAAATCAGAGGGGGTTTTATCAGAGGTATCACAGGTTTTTGAAGTGTAAGGCTGCTGTGCAATGACCAAAGAAAGATGGTAAATCAAGCCAAAGATAAAAACACAAACCAATGAGAGACCACCCATATTGGCTTCAATGAAGCTGGATTAAGCACTAGTATATGAATAATAGGACTTTATAGAAATTTTGTAATATGTAAGATTATACTCCTTTTATATATACTAGTGCTACATATAAGAAAAGCATGGCGTGTTACAGACAGAGAAGATTTTCTTGATAGGGACGGGTGATACATGTTATACTATGATTGATACTTGAGGATTTTATCAGAGAATGCTTTAGGAATTTGCTAGGCTGACGAAGTTTATCTACGAGGAAGCAAAGAGGGGATAAGTTTGTGCTTTTTTTTTGTAACTTGATATAAACAGAAAGTGGTAAATTTGTTTTGAATATACTTCACAATTGACACATTCATCAAATAATGGAAGTTTCAAAGGCCGTTCATTGTCTCACCTCATAAAACCGACAATTTTAAAAGAAATGACAAAATAGTCGTACTATTCTGAATATATTTATCTTATTACTTTTCTAAAGGGAAAAGTAATATATATACAACTTAGAAGAACTTCAGAGCTTATTTTGCCATTTACAAAGTCAAGAATAAACAACACAGTAGCAGGTCAAACCTGATCACGAGCTAGGAGCATGACTGTAATTGGTACATATAAGTTGACAGTCTTGACATTTCAACTTCTCATGATATATTCTTGCATATTTTTCTTTATACAAGTTATTAATGCGTGACAGTCTTGACGTTTCCCGCAGCACACATATTCTTACAAACAGGAGAAGGGAATTTGTGGATACGATCATTACTTCCTCTATTTATTAGTAGGGTTACAAATAAATTTAATTTTAATGCGAAAACACACATTGACAACTTAACACAATAACAAATTAACAATACTAACTCAGTGCCTCAATAAGTCCCGCAAATTGCAGGGTAAGAGGGAAAAGTGGAAAACAACACACATTGACAAAAAGAATGACACGTCTTAGTAGCACGTACAAACACGTCAAAGCCTCTAAGGCCGCTTAGAAGTAGCTGGTATATTCATAACGAAATAAAAAGAAAAATTTGAAAGAGAAGTACAATTAACATTATATAACTATCCTGTATGGAAATACAAATAAATATTTACAAGGTGAAATAGAACATATCACATATGTGCATGCAGCAATGCCACAGTATAGTACTAAACAGAGTACAGTTAATTCAGACAGTATCATCATTCATCACCAACATTATCTTGGGCAAAATAAGCACTAATCTTCATATAAGACGATTTCAACACAGATCCTGAGAGCTCAGGGCAACAAGCCAACAAGTGTGTTCACAAGTTCCATAGTAGGGACAAAAATACAGGCAATAAGAAGAAATTGGTTACAGTTAGTCCAGTTCTGACCTAGTGGTGGTGTTAGTAGAACTAGACACCCAGATGAGTGATTAGGTTTCAGACAATGTCTTTGACAAAACTCGGACAATGTCCTCCATGGTCGGACGACTTCCCGGGTCTTTCCTCAAACAATGATCAGCCAATAACACCATAGACATGGCCACTTCAGCCGGGTAATCGTCTCCAAGAGATTGGTCAATGAATTCTCTCAACTTGGCATTCCCCTCTCCCTTACTAGCCAAAGGGGTTAAAAGCTCTACTAAGTGAACCTTAACCCCTTCATAAAGAAGGACCACATTTTTTCCGGTAAGCATCTCTACCAAAAGAACGCCAAAAGAGTAAACATCAAGCATGGGGGAGACCACCCCACTCTGCATATACTCGGGAGCTAGATAACCCTTTGTTCCCACTATATGTTTTGTTATAGTGAACTGACCATCAGTTCCACTAACTGATCTCGAGAGGCCAAATTTGGCAATCTTGGCCCTAAATCCAGGATCTAGAAGAATGTTGGAGGATTTAATATCCTTATGGATGAGCGGCGGGCTTGTGTAGCTGTGAAGATAGTTCAGACCCATCGCCACATCCAAAGCCACCTGCATTCTGTTCCCCCAACTCAAACTTTTCTCTGGATTGTCTCGGTTGATCCAATCAGTCAAGGGTCCATTTACAACATATTCATAAACCAGATACCAAATTCCTTCATTGAATCCAACCCCCAATAAGCTTACAAGATTAAAATGGTTGATCTTGTTCAGAACACTAATCTCTTTACTAACATCACCAATAATCTTCTTAACCGCAACTTGATTACCATCAAGAATGCCCTTGTACACTGATCCCTTAATCCAGTGGTCAGAGCTGAAACTATCAGTTGCTGCCTGCAATTCTTTGATGCTATATATTTTCAAAGAAGCAATTCCAGATATATCCTCCAAAAATTCAAATGATTCAGTCTCTAACGGAAGAAGAGCATTTTCTTGAGTTTCAAACTTTTGTGACGAAATTACAATGTCAGTTCTGTTCTTACGACCCCTCAACAACACAAAGAATACAATCAT
>LHUT01000373.1:14805-31139 GCA_001412135.1 Silene latifolia subsp. alba
TCAACAACACAAAGAATACAATCATTCCTGCCATTAAAACAAGCACGCCTCCTGAAACTACACCTATCCCAAAATATGCCCATTTCTTGTCTCCGCCCTTACCAGGCGGTGGTGTTGGGTTAGACGAGGGTTGGGGTGAGGAAGATAGTATTAGAGGAGGATACTCCATAGCTGAACTATCTGGTGGGGCTTTGAGAGGTACAAGAAGGGTGGTGAATGGTTGAATGATAGAATCCTGCTGGGATTTCTCATTGGCCTCAAGGGTTTGACTTAAACCGGCACCAAACTTATCAGCAATGCTGGAAATACTATTACCTGATTGGACTGCAAAGCTCATAAGGTAGCGAATACCTTCATTAACTTGTTTCTCAGTAGGACAAGCACACCTTAGAGGCACAGTAAGCCTTTCATTAGGGAATATATTCACTATGTTTGGATCAGTTTTCTGACTTTTTATTGCATCACATGTGGTAAGACCACCAAATATGTCCTTAGAAATGGTATGGTAATTATCACCAGTTTGAACAGCGTAACTGGTGTTGGCTTGGTAGAGCTTACCTGAACAAGAGCACGTGACGGGGATGATGACCTCGGTGTTTGTGGCCATGGTGAAGGTTTCTGCGATGTTTTGGTTGATAGTGGATATTTCAGATGATTTGACAGACATTAGGGAAGCAATGGTAGACACTTTGTTGTAGGAAGGGACAGTCCTGAAAATGAGGTAAGATTGGCATGTTTTGCTTACACCATTACAACTGTAGCCGAGATCAGAGGGGTTTTTATCAGAGGTATCACAGCTTTTTGAAGTGTAAGGCTGCTGTGCAGTGACCAAAGAAAGACGGTAAATCATGCTGAAGATAAAAGCACAAATCAATGAGAGACCGCCCATATTGGCTTCAATGAAGCTGGGTTACAGACTAATAAATGAATAATACAATTTTACAGACATTTTGTAAGAGTCTGTAAGATTATACTCATTCTTTTATATATACCGTTTTCACATTTGAGATACCTAGTTTTCTATTGAACAACAGAAAGTATTTTTGTTACAGATTTAGTGAAACAAGCTTTTGAAATTTTATTAAACTTCCAACTTTTATTTGTCAAATTGTAAAAACTAACTTCTAAAAAGGAAAATGTCATACATATAAGAAAAACGTAGCGTGTTACACACATAGAATAATTTCCTTAATAGCGACGGGTGATACATGTTATACTATGATTGATATCTTATATGAGTGGCAACTAGGATGAGGGGTAACGTGAGGATTTTATCAGAGAATGTTTCAGGAATTTGCTAGGCTGACAGACAAGTTTATCTATGGGGAAGCAAAGAGGGGTGGTAGTCTCTGCTTTTTTTTTTTTTTTGTAACTTGATGTTGACAGAAAGTGGTAAGTTTGTTTTGAATATACTTCACAATTGACACATTCACAAATAATTGAAAGTTTCAAAGGTCATAAAAACCAACAATTTTAAAATGACAAAATAGTATTGACCCATTCAGATACAACTCCGATATACGATTCTGAATATATTTATCTTATTACTTTTCTACAGGGAAAACTAAAATGACTTAAAAGAACTGTAGAGCTTATTTTGCCATTTACAAAGTCAAGAATAACCACACAGTAGCAGGTCAGGCCAGATCACGAGCTAGAAGCGTGAATGTAACGGGTACATATAAGTTGACACTTCCATATAAGCTGAAACTTCAATTTCGCATGGTATATTCATGTACATCTTTCTTTATATAGGTTATTAATGTGTGACTTATGGGCACATATTAGAAAAACCGACGTAATATTGTTACTTCTATGAAGGAGGAAGTGGAGATGGCCAGGTAATCGTAGTAGTCGGAGACTCGGAGGGAGTGGGGGGAGAAAGGGGTCAAAGGACAATACCTACCCCATTACAGGTTTATAAGGATTATAACCCATATCGGCCGCCATACCGATTCACAACTGAGTTATCGATGTTTTGAAGGTTATCGCAACCATGTCTTGAGACGGTATTAGGCTATTAGCTATATCTTACAGTTAATGACCCAAATCAGACCATGATAACGAATTCCGAGATCAAATCTTATACGAAGATTTAATATACCATGGTAATTACTATCCACTTCCCCTATAATAATACATTACTCTAATTAGGAGTAATAGCTACATACCACACCTTTCCCTCCTTTCACCACTCACTACACCCTATTTTTCTTTATATTGGTTTATATGACTATAGCTCATTCAGTCATTCCAAACGAACTTCAAGTGGTTACGTTTAAACCAGGCAAATAAAGAGCCACTTGAGCTCTGGGGTAGAATGTTCTACAGTAGCATCTGGCTCAGTCAAAAAACATTCTAAAAATAAAATATCAAGCAGCACACATTCTTCAAACAGGAGACGGGAATTTGTGGATACGATCACTACTTCCTCTATTTATTAGTAGGGTTAGTGGGTAACAAATAAATTTAATTTTAATGCGAAAACACACATCGACAACTTAATAATAACAACACTAACCCAGTGCCTCAATAACTCCCGCAAATTGAAGGGTAAGAGGGAAAGGTGGGAAACAACACACATCGACAAAAAGAATGAAAATGTCTTAGTAGCACCTAGCCACCTACTAACATGTCTAATCCTCTAAGGTCGCCTAGAAGTGTTCATCAAGCCTTACTCTCCGAAGGAAGCTAACAATTAGGATATGACAGCAGCAGTTGATATCTACTCTGCTTTGACTTTATATCAACCCAGAAAGAAGTATGATTACAATTTTATATGAACTTGGCACACAGCCACACACATCAGAAGATAATATTCTTGTTAATATGCTTATCTGATGGTATGAAAATTTCAGAGGTTAACTAGTAAGGGATAATAGAGGAATAATTCTGATGCCACTTGTAAAAATAACAAAACCTACAAAAATACAACAGTTAAGTCACTACCACAAACATGTTATCTAAAATTATTTCCCAAGCAAATGCAATCTATACTCTAGTCTATAAACCATACGATGGTTATAAATATCGGTCACAGCACTGATTGACGATTGAGTCATCAAGGTTGGTTATAGAGGTTACTGAGGCTACATTTTGAGGTCGTATAGAACACATTTATAGAGAAACAACTGAGATCCATCCGCAATGACCACGTTCAAGATCAATTCTCAAATCGAGATTTAATACCATAGTGGCATAGTGTATACACAACAATGACAGCATTATTCAGGTTTCGAGTAGCAAACGGCTCCCGCCAATGTCAGGGGTAACCTATATGTTGATTCAACAAAGAGAGTTTTTGGATGACCAATCTATACAAATAATTAATGAGCACATATACAAAATTTACAGTGGAACCAAAGTTTCAAAATGAATTTCATTAAGGAAACAACCTAGTTACCAAAAGAAATCAAACTCATATCTAGGATTGCACATTTGTAGCATCTCACCAAGGTTCTAAACATAAGCAAAGAATTGTAAAGAAGAAGAGAAGAACCATACTGAACCAATATACTAAGCAGCGCCAATTGCAAGAAAAATTGCATCCTCCCGTTGCATGAACCTCTGTTATGATGAGAAAAACGGCAAGTATCAAACAGAACACACCACCGACAACGCCCTCTCGTAATTCGTAAGCCAGCCAGTCCGGTATAACAACGAATAGAAGAAAGCGTGAAACTGCACAAATGAATTTCACATCATAACATGTATAGCAAGTACTTCTCCATCCTATTTTTATCATCCATATTTGATTTTGATGGATAACTGATGCAGACTTTGACAACTATTTTCTCTAGACATGTACAAACACAATGTAGAATTAGTCATGTTTTTATTTTGAAAACAACAATTTTCCTGTTGACGTTTTAGGACAATAAAAATGGATGGAGATCGTAACAGAATATCCAGTATGACAGTTGATTCTTTCTTACCTATATTAGGATAAATAGAAGGAAGAACGAAACTGGCAGCGAAAGAAAGAAAAGCAACCCAGCAACCAAATTGTCCTCTGAAACACACGGAACATGTTCATCAGTGACATTGTTTTACAAACACAACTTTAATCTGACAAAACCAAAGGCATGCAAAGGAATGTTGAGAACCACCTTAATATCTGGAAAATCACAGCTGGGAGACTCGTAACAAGAATCAGCGCCAGAAATGTAGCTTGAAGCCCTGATCTTCTCCCAATCAAGTTCAAAGCTAAAAGAACCCTGCAATGGTTATTCATGGCTGTGATCAATGGGTCTATATTTTACCTTGAAAGCTAATGAAAGTTGTTGGTTATTCATCTTGATTAGATATCCATAAATGAATACACATCATTGATGTGAAATGAACCATCTGTTTCTCTTTATGTAACTAAAGGATCTTGATAGGATTAAAAAAAAATGTACACATGGAGAGAACTTTACTGAGAAATCTGACTAAAACGAACAAAGAAATTGGACGATGAACTTCAGATCCAACTATCCAACTAACCTCAGAGTTAAAATAGCAAACTATAAACATGAGTTTCCGAATTTGGTGCTAAAATTTGTACTGAACAATCCTCTAATTCATTGGATGATGTTTATAGCAATTAACTCTTCCATTATAAGATAGCAAAGCGCAACGATTTTCTGTGCAAAACTCATCAATTTCACTCAAATTCCTATTTAACCAAAAGGTTTACTTCATTTCATGAAAAGCCTGTGTGCCTGATGGTTTGCTTCATGCAAGTGATTCCGTGGTTTCAAGCAAACGCCTACCCTCATATCGTCTCCTAGTTCCTAATATCTTTTGGAGATACAGACAAGGTATGATGAAACAGTATTCTACTTAACAAGTCTGTTGAGTCTCGACTGGTCGACTCATAAATGATGAAACAGTTTCCTACTCAACCCCATCTCTTACCGTCACAAGGTTCAGTCTACAGTTCGGGAAAAATACTTGAGTTTGTTCCATGAGTTCAACTATAAAGAATGCTGACAACCTAGTCCACAAATGGACTGTTCCAGTACAGACAACTCGGTACAAGGGTCAGTTGGCCGAACCTCAAACCATGCGTGGCAGCGGGGTAGCTTTAGAAAGCTTGTTAAAATTCGGTCTCATTGTTCTAATCTTGAATTATCATTGTTCAAGATGTTTCAACATAATACGACAATTTGACAAACGTTTTTCATGAATGCCAAAAACATGAAACTATTTCATGAATTTATGGCATTCAGTACTCGGATATGAACTCGTATTGCACACTTTTGATTGAGCCATGATAAAAAGGTATCAATGTCATATTATGCACATTCCTAACTAACATACACACTCCTCACTATGCATTAAAGTAAACAGCGAAGATTACAATAATACGGTCTAACAGGGGATCAACTACTCTAATAATGGGAGATAACAATAATACGGGTCAATTCCGTCTCAACCATTTATTTACATTAGATTAAAATACTTCAGAATAAAAATGTAAACAAATGATTAGGACGGA
Organism: Silene latifolia subsp. alba; assembly: GCA_001412135.1. Classification (NCBI taxonomy): domain Eukaryota; kingdom Viridiplantae; phylum Streptophyta; class Magnoliopsida; order Caryophyllales; family Caryophyllaceae; genus Silene; species Silene latifolia. The sequence goes on from LHUT01000373.1 coordinate 20,288, forward strand.
AAGATCAACATAAGAGAGAGAGAGAGAAAGTAACATGGAAGAGAAGGAAACGCCCCAACGAAACGCAAGTCTGCTACCACTTTCCGCTGCATTTTCAGCAGTCAACACCAACATTCCGCTCACCATTTCCATTAATTCCATATCTACCCTTGAATTTATTAATTAATTAATCAACTCCTCTTAACTACGAAAACCGGGTGTACCAGATTTCCGTACCTTACGATAACGTGGTATATCGGGTGTAACTAAGATTTTATTATGAAAATCAGGCAAGCATTATTAGTTAGAACATGATTTTGGGTTATGGAGAGAGATGTGAGGGTGACTTGACCATCGCGACACCTACTCATAGCATTTACTAGTTCTATTTTTCTTCTTGTTGTTTTTCGAACGAATGTTTGGTGTAGAAGCATTCCCATCATTCATTTCGTAGTACTTACTATACCGGGATTATTCGGCCAAACTTCGTTATGCCACGGAATATGCCATTCTCTCCTTTCCTTTTTCTTTTTTTCTTTCCTTCTTGTCAGGTTACAAAAATAGCTAAATCATAAAATATGAGACGGCCTCTTAAAAGATCTACTCTCTCCTTTTCTTAATAACCCTCTCTTTTTATGGAGGGCACGGGAATTAAAGGAGGGGAGTATTATATGATAAAGTATTGTAGTGGATAGGAGATTGGAGAGAAGGAAGGTATTGTGTGATTAAAATAAATATTGTTGTGGGGGTAAGGTGTTTAAAATAAGTATTGTTGTGGGTAAGATGATTAAAATAAGATAAAATATTAGTATTGTGGGGTGAAGTGATTAAAATAAGTATAGAAGTTTGTCAAATAAGGAAATATAGGAAGAGTATTGTGAATAGACGAAAAAGGAAATAGGGAGAGAGATTTAGAATAAGAGGAAGTATTTTATATAAATAAATATAATATACTTTTTTATATCAGTTTTATACATTTTTTACACGGCGAAAATTTGTATGGATACGAGTACTAAAAAAGTATAGGAGATGATGAGGGGTATAATAAGTGAACGCTGCAAATATTGTGCTCAAAGACTTCCGAAGTTCCGAGAGGATATTTTGATTTTGATTTTAAATTGTTTAATTAGGCTAATTCTCTTATTTAGGTCATCGTATGTTAAAGGATGATCTTATAATTGGTAAAGTTACGAGAGACAATACTCAATTACTCACTATAAACTTGTAAACTATATCCTTTTTGTTTGGGGATCATGCTAAATGGATAAAAAAAAACCAAAAGTAAAGGATTGACAAAATGACAATGAAGTCTACGCCTCTACGGAGTAGTTGCTTAAGATATTCGAGGGCGGAGCAAATCATCATAGCGTAATGATTAATTTATTAGGACACAATCCATTCGTGTGCACTCGTACAAGTGTATGCTGTTTCGTCTTCAATGAGAATTTGTGGTTTTTAAAACGACCAAAATTCACCTATAATTATAAATCGTAGTTGCTCATTCATGGATAAAGATTACTCATTCATGGACATTTTGCCATTATTTTTCCATACCTTACCCTTCTCCCTAAAAACAAAATACACTCTCTCTCTAATTCTCTTCCTCATCAAATTAATCAAATTCGTCAATTTATTAACTTTATTAAGTATTTTACATCAAATAAGGGGATTAATTTAATTTAAACTTATAAAATTAGGGTTTGATTGTCAATGACGAAGAACAAAGGAAGCTACCATTCTCATGACATTTCAATCGCTGAAAATTTCCGTGTTTAAAACAAAATTGAGAGAGCTGCAAAGTATTGGTTAGGTCTAAAATCTAGATACCCCCCATTAACCTTGCGCCTAGTACAACACCTGATTTAGTAACGTAAAATCAACAAATCATTGAATAATTCTGAAACTGCTTCATCAACTTTACAGCATGATTGATTCAGCAATGATGACCTTAATTATGTTAATAGTACTTTCTCTGTGGGGGTCCGGTGATCTGGATGGTGCGGTGGTTGGTTGGTTACTTGGTTTGAGTCAATTGAGAGATTTATTGGATTGAAATAAGATGAAAGATGAGGGTGTATAAGGAGAAGGGTATAATGGTCATTCATGTCCATGATTGATACTCATAAAATGCATTGGGACACTCTACATTATACAATACGGAATATGTAATAGCCAAAAGTACCTCTATGTCATTCCACTATTTAAGGACACTACAAGATAAGCTTAAGGGTACTTTTGTCTATTGCATACTACTCCCTCCAAGTTTGATCAATCTTCCCCTTTGCTTTTTGCACCAAAAATAAGGAAAATAATAAAAAANNAATGAATAAAAAATAACCAAAAAAAGAAAGGGGAAGATAAGAAAATAAGCTCAAAAGAGAAATAGGGAAGATTGAACAAATTTGGAGGGAGTATAATTTACGTGAAAATAACAAAAACCGCCATAGCGTAACCTTTGATGTCCTAGTAAATCGCTATGCCCGAAAGACCTGATAAAACAGTACTAAAAATAGAGCAGGGATCCAATCTGACTTGCCCTAAACTGACCAAAATTATGCATTTTTCAAGCCTTAATGTATCACAACTAAGCTTCAGAAAAGTTTCGGATATATTCCCAAGTAAAGAGGTTTAAAACAGCAAATGGATCTAGCAGCACGGCAAGTCAGGTAGGTTCTCATAGAGCAGACTGCCAAACCCTCCAAAAACAAGACAAAGAGAGCAAAGGATACAAACACGAAGAAACCAACAGGAATTCTGACTTCTTAATCTGATGCACCGCGTTCCCACCAATTGGTGATCTACTACACTAGCCCTTTGTCTAGGAAGAAGCCTATAATAGAAGAAGCAAATGAAGGGCAAAGAAAGGGATCTATTTTCCATTGCTTGAATCGCAAAATTCAGTTGGAGGAAAACGAAAGAAAGCGCAAGCAGATCCTACATCACGGCCCTGCAAGCTAAAGTAAAATATTTGCGGCCTAAGAAAGATCAGGAAGGAAAACAAAGGGATCTCTCCGTCACTCCCCTAATATCACCAAATACTGACGTATTGACTCCTAAGCTCCTAGCTACCACCCTTTGAAACTCCAGCACTGGCACCATAGCTTGTGCTGCCATTGTACATGTAAATAACCCACATCCTGACCCTACCCATTTCAGTACAGTTGGTCTGTCAACTGCACATGAAAATGGCACACTAACATTTCAACTAATGTCGGGAAAACAGACACGTGCGAGGTCCTAGTGTATAATGTGTGAAAGAACAATGTAGACGGAGCGACACACACACACAAGTTGCAGAGCTAACTATCAGGGAGAAATCAGGACAAGTTTTCACAATGTATGAAATCAACTGAAACAAGATGAATAAAATCAGGACAGGTTTTCAACATGCTACCTCCACAAGCCAATAAAGGATTCTACGATACTGAATTATATGGGGATATAACTAATTGCAGGATTTCTGATCAGCAGCATGTTATTACATCATCCCAAGTACATGATCCTAATATTTTTAACAATAACACAGATTTCGTAACACCAGATACTCATTTTCTCAACTTTATTTTCCAACGTCTAATTGTGTTGGTCTACCAAAAATCGTCACAGAGACTTGTGCAACAAACATGAAGAGTAAATACATGAACCAGGTGTCAGTGCCAATTATATGATCATCTTATGCAAAACCATTACACAGTTATTGAATGATGTTAACAAAACAGTTCTTCCATCCATAGTAATGATACCCCTCAACAACAACCACCAATTTAAGCTCTTCCTCATTGGTTTTTAGGGGGCAAAGTTTTAAAATCTCGACCATAAATAAGCAAAAATTTAGAAATGATTATGACGTAATATTAAGATACTCTTTTCATATAAATAATTTTTCAGCTAAGAAAATACTGTATATATATAAATGCAATCACGGTCAAACTTCCACAGTGAAGACCACGCAAAAGCAATGTGGAAGATTATTGTGAAGGAAAGGGTGTATTAGCCAAAATCATACACAACTCGCACAAGCATGGGAGCATGGCCAGAAACAGTGCAACATCGTTAAGCAAACTAAAATGGTTAACATAATGCCTACTCCCAAGCAGTGATATTCTCTAGTCTCGTTCATAATAACTTCCGATTTAGATCCCCCAATGTATATCTGCCAATACAAAGCCTACACATATACTCCGTAATTCATTTATTTTCACATAAAACATCAAAGATCTCATCAAAAAATTTCCCCTTCACCACAGCCCTCACTTTGTCTCTCTTTTTAAGTCTAGATGTGCATCTCCTCAACATAAACCACACAAACTTGTACTCCAAATGTTTCCCTTTAAACAAATAAAAACCTAAATATCCAAAATTTGAAAAATGCTTCAATCAAAATTGCGGTTAAAAAAACCTCTCCATTTCAGTTAGCTCTGACTTTTAGCCTCCACACATAAAAAGTCATGAGAGACTAAATACCGACTAATTGACTAAATGAGAAGAATTGTGTACTAACATATCATTTAAAGGAAAAGGTTACTGAGGAAACCAAGAATAAACCATATGTGAAATAATTATAGACTATATCTAATACTCCATGTTATATGTAGATGGAAAGGTTGTGAAGTACCGTAGGTTGGTGTCTGTCCTTCTGAGGACAAGAAGTGGATAAGGATGGCAACAATGCATTTTTTCTATACGACGGAGTTTGCAAGCTTATGGCAACTAGCAACTTTGATACTTGAGAGAAGCATAGTTTCCTCTTGTTCACTAAGGCTTGCCCTTATAATTCTACCTTCCCTGTGATTAGTATTCCAAACCCCCTTCCTAGTGATCGGCACACACTCTACCTAAATAGTTGATAGTCCTAAACTCCAAATCATATTAACAGCGTACTCCATTAGAAAAAGATGGATACACTTTAATTAGTGAAAAAGCAACAACACTGACATGTAAACAAACATCTTATTTGCAGAAGCAAGGATAACTGAGGAAAAAAGGCACCAGATAAAAAAGACATCTAAATCTAACACGCAATTGAAATTTATCACCTTGTGATGGTACCAAAGAAGTTGAAAACCCTCAACCTCTCCTGCAATGGGAGTAGTGTAATGGCTTCACAAAATAGCATCAGTCATTTGAGTGCAGTTTAACCTCACTCGTTAACACCCCGAGGAACATCTCAAAACTTCACCCATCTTATGATTATTATCTACAAAGCACGCCAAGTATGCAGTTATTACTAATTAATTATTAGCACTGAGAATCCAAAAGGCAAAGTGCGCCTTTTTTTTATATGAATAGTAGTACAGAACAATCAAAACTTTGCACATTCTCCTCATAACTTAACCTTAAAGCCTTGTTTCGATTGAATAATTTGGAAGGAAGGGGAGGGGAGGATGGCGGGATACAAATTCCTTTGTTTGGTTAGTAAATAGGAAAAGAGGGAAATGAAGGATCCATTTTCCTTCTCAAGACCAATCGAAATCCCTCCAAACATGAAAGATTTGGAGGGAGATTCAATCTATACTCACCTACTCCATCAACCCTCCCCTTCCCTCTGGTTCATTTCCATCTATTCCCTTCTTCCTGTTTCGCTCCTAAAACTGTCTGCCGGACAAGGCTCAACTCTCAAACTATATCCTCAATAACTAGGGTATTAAAACATATAACACACATCACAACCAACAAACCACCAAGTATCCAACTAACTACCCCCGGCTTGAATACCAGGCTCATCATTACAAAACTGGCAGCCGGAAAATAAAAACACCAAGTGTCTAAAACAATAAACACGAAAAGACAGTTTAGCAAGAGGATACGAACATAATTGTCAAAATAAGATCGTCACACAATACATGTCCAAGAAATCCAAATGAACAACAGAATGTGAAGATGTTAACTGTGATTTTTTATTTAATCACATCACACAGTAAACCGAAATCCTACCTATGAATTACAAACAAACAGTGACAAAACAGGAATCAAACACTGACTTCCTGCACTATGAACAAACTCACTCAGACAGCCAGACACATAAAAACGGACCGTAAGGGTTATAACTTATAACCTGCAACAGAAGCTAACAATTACCAGACTCGTGTTCGCGTCCACGTCCCGCAGCAACTATCCATCCTTAAGTAAAAATAAAACTAAGCAGCACAAGAAACCCAATGATCAAAAGCAAATTCTTAAGAAGAGCATCTTGTCGTTGACTCGACCCGGGCGGATACTGCTGAAACCCATGTCCATGCCCATGCCCATGTCCAACCCCATGACCATGAACATGTTGCGGAAATCCATTAGGAAACCCATGAGCATGACCAGCACCATACATAGAAGCATCAGGGAACCCATTAAACTGAAAACTCAACATTGCAGGAAACAACCCACCAAACCCAGCAGCCATAGTCAAATTCCCAAATCTCGCCGTCGTCATAGGCATAAACCCTCCTAACATACCAAACCCAAAATTCCCAAAATTCGGAAAAAACCTCTGCTCCGCCCCAACCCCCGCCCCCGCCCCAGGAGCGGGGGCAGTTTCAGGCCGATGCCCTGACGGCCGATTAGGAATCTCTAAACCGGGAATCGGCCGGGTTCGCGGATCAGAACTCGATTTCCCCCTACCATACAATGGAACAAGATTGTCTTCCTGAATAAGTGCCTTACAAACAGGACATTCTTGGGATTGGGAATGATAATGTAACCATCTATATAAACATGGCCAACAAAATAAATGTCCACATAATGTAATAATTGGGTCTTGTGCTAAATCAAAACAAATATTACACTCAAAATCACCAGCATCATTGTTGTTGTTGTCTGTTGAATCACTTGAATTTGCTGCAAATGTTGAATCATCTAACCCAGTTCCCATTTTTTGATTTGATCAAAACCCTAAATCCCTAAAATACAATCAAAAAGTACAATTAATAATTATGATCAAAAATTATGGAATGTAATTGGGGGATTAATGCGAAAGGGAAACTGACCTGATGGATTGGAGTGAGGTATGAAGAGCAAGAATTAGGGGAAAATTAAATTGGGGATTTTAATTTTGGTGTAATTTTGTGGTGGTAGATGGGGAATAAAACTGTAATAACAGCGAAGGTTTACTAATGTTAATTAATGTGTGAAGAAGTCAAGTACAGCAAACTCGAGAAGATTCCAGGTTGTTTCTTTTCCTTTTTTGATTTGATGAAGAAATTGTAAATTAGGATGATGAATTTGGCTAGACAAAGAAAGATACCTTATCACTAGGACTGCGCATGGTGTAGCACCGGACCAGACTGAAAACCCAACATAAAAATTTAGTGGACCGAACAGCGGAACAGGCGAACACCGGAGCTAAAACTTTTAGTCATGGACCGGACCAAACCCGAAATATTTTGTCCGATCCGGTTTTGGACCGAAGTAGACCTAAACTAGTTTTTTCACTATTTCGCATACGATAGTTACATTTTAATTCCACTAAATAAAATGCATTTAAATAATAAAATGTCATATTTTTATGAAAATCATTGATAATACTAATTTATAACTCTTTTGAAGATAAAATGTTAATTTGATTCATAATATTTTAATAAATAGTCTAAAAAACATGAAATTTGGTTCATTCAGTCCGAACGTAAATTAACCGGTCTTGGACATGACCGCACCGAAGACCGAAACTTGAAAAAAGGAGGCCTGAGGACCGAATCAAAATAATTCGGTACAATCCGGGCCAGACGTAAATTTGCTCACCCCTACTTATCGCATGGAAAGTTGCCTAGAAAATGACAATTTTTTTGTATTTATTAGCACCATATGATAGTATTTGACATGTTTTAAGATTTAAGACCGATACTTTATCTTAAGCATGTCTTAAAACGGTTCAAGCTGGTTTAATTGAAGCGAAACTCTCAATCCAAACTCAACCTTTTGTGTTTTTTTATAATACAGCCCGACGCATCTCATTTTCGACTCTACAACCCGTTTGGCCCAAGACACTCATTTGTGAATTGTGATTGTATGATTGACGTTGTTTAATCCTCTGTCACCGGCTCACCGCCCCTCAATCCTCCTCGAAAACCCTCCTTCTAACAAGGTGTACTTCTTGTATAGTTGTATTAGACTTGAATTGGACATTGTTGATTTGCTATTTTATGAGTTATTGCCCTTAATGAGTTAATGGTACTCTTAATTGTCGGAAGTGTATCAGACGTAAATTAGAATCTAGAATATCCGGAATTCGATTAGCCAATTTTTCTGGTAACCAAAACTATATACCCGGTCAAACTACATTGGACTACTAATTTTATGAATTATGAAGCCGTGTATGTTGTATCCTATATAATTATTTAATCCGATAATAATTTTCAATACCATTTCTAATGTATATAGATTGTTCACCCCCCAAGTATATTTTGTGATAATCCAATACACTTTTTTTTTTTTTTGGTAAGGTCCAATACACTTATTAGTGCATATGATTTCCAAAATCGTGTAGATATATATAAATTTGCCCGCCCTTAAATGTATATATATTTCTATATTAGAGTCCCAACTCTCAGGACTTTCGAACAATAGAATTACTTAAAAAAAATTAGAATTGTTTTTTATCAGTAAGCTTTGTGCTTTTGGATTTACAGTCACCTTTTAAATACAATGCAAATCTAAGTTCAGTTAAGAAATGTTCAGATCCTATAAGTTCGACTCAGATCCGATATATTCAGTTTAATTCAATTTAAAAGATCGAGTTCAACAAAGTTCACTTCAAAAGAACGCCGTTAAGATCTTTATGTTTACACCTACAAAAAAAACATTGGCACACTCTATAGAGAAGAAAGTTTAAAAGTAAAAAAGTTGTTCTCTCATATCATTACATTAAAGCCGCATGTAATCGTAGTCAATCATCAGACTTATAATACAATTACATTTCTGAAAAGAGGAATGGAGGATCCAAGCAAGATACAAAACTCGCTTATTATCCCCTTAATTAGTAGATATAAATTTAAAAGCGGTAAAGGACAAAAAAAAAGGGAAAAAAACAATTGTGGTAACCATATTATCCTTATTAGATTTTTAATTAAACTTATGATAATGATCAAATTTGATCAATTTGGCATCACCCAATGAGGAATATGAAGAATAATTGAGGTTAAACATTCTTCTAAGCTCGTTATATCTCTCAAGATTAAACTCTTGAGCTTTTATAAGCTGCTTTTGCTTCACGTTAAAGCGACTTTGGAAGAAGCCCTCAAAAGAAGGCTCCTTAGATGTTCTAAGAAAAAATGTGTAGCCAAGCATGAAATAAGCGGAAGTCACATAAAAGCAAATGGGCTCCATCACATCCCATGAAAGTTCCCAAAATGTAAGCCTCATGAAGGCCGCGGTTTGGGTTGCCATGAGCCCCAACCCGGCCCATAATTCTCGACGGACTAAAGCCTCAGCCTTTTGGTCAATTTCCGCCTTTTGATCCTCCAACTTCTCTAGCTCCTTTTTTCGTGGGTCGTTTAGGTCCACGGACATGGGCGGGATTACAATGTTTTGAAGGACTTGAGCTACCTGTAACCAAAGAATTTGGAAATTAGAATTGTTTTTTGTAGGAGTGGAAATTAGAATTGTTATATGTGAAGTAAGACCACATAAATACATGATTTTACACAAAAAAAAATATATAGGAAATCTTAAGTCTACGACTATGTAAATTCTTTTTCCGTAAAAATAATTATCTCCAATAATTTCAAGTATATACTATAGATTATTTTGGGAAAAAATTGATTATTAGATTAAAATTTGCTCTACATGAAAAATCAGGATCCAAATATACCCAAAATAGCGGACAATGCTAGAAAGTTATTAGGTGTTACCGAGTTTATGCACCACTCTCTCAGTTTCTCACATACTTTAATTTATATGAGAGGGTGATACCAAAACTCAATATCACCTGATGACACCATCTCATTTCCAAACCGCAATCAGACTCATAGAATACTAAATTGAAAAAGAGGAGGCAACCTGGTAAGGACGCAAGAAAACAGAGTTCCCAAAAACAATAACAGACCCACAATCATCCAAGATTTTAGCAAACTCAACAGCTTCATCTCTATTTCCCCCACAAAACTCTTCCAATTTCTCCATAAATTCCTTATACGTTACCCAATCTTTCCCAACGTTTCGCAATTTCGCCGTTATCATCTCCACTTTTGTAGCCTTCAACACCTTCTTCACCTCACTTATAGTCAGCCCTTCAACATTTTCATGCTCGCACATTTGCTCGTTTACGACACGAGTCGTTGCCTCGTGTTTCGGGTAGGCGATTAAACCGTCAAGGTTTAGCCTCCCCCTTGTTATGTCCATTTGTCGTTTTAACGTCTCCGACAACGCCTCACCCGCCATTGGAAACAGTCTCATTGTCTCCGTTGATTGGTGGAACGGGCGAGGGCGAGGGCCGGTCTTTGTCGGGTTTATAGCGGGTTGGGTTGTGGTTCGGAATAAGGCCGGATTTGAGAATTTAGAGATGTTGAATAGTTTCTGTACTAGCGTTTTCTTGAACGCCATTGTATGAAGTAAAGGAAATAAATTAACAAGAGTGAATAAATAAACTAATAAATTTCCAAGGCATGTTTTTTTTTTTTTTTTGTTGTGAGGTTTTGTGTGAATAAAAATTGGAGGTTTGAAGGTTTGAAGGTAAAGAGGTTTATATAGTTCCTAGAAGGTGGGAGGATAAGAGAGACAAGACAACCCAATAATGAAACAAATCCAACAAATTTGGTAAAAAATAAAGAAAAAGAAAACGCATACAGACATGGAAATGCGTTTTCTTTTTTTCTACTATTTTTTTTCTTAGTAATACATTATACTATACGAATATTCTCTTCCTGTACCAAAAAAAAAAAAAAATATT
>LHUT01000374.1:0-17689 GCA_001412135.1 Silene latifolia subsp. alba
GTGTAGTGTGGAGTTGAATGGATGAAAATGGTATATGTGTAGTGTGGAGTTGAATGGAGGGAGTATACCATAGTGGTAGTGATATACTTCCTCCGTCTCGGTCATTTATTGTCCTATTCCATTTTAGGGTGTTTCGGTCATTTATTGTCCTATTCCATTTTAGGGTGTTTCGGTCAATTATTGCCCTTTCAGCAATTTGAGCATTCACACTCAATTTGTGCACTTGTCATTTAATAATTGGTCCCCTCCTATTTCTTTGGTCCTTGTACCAAACCAAAGAACAACAATTGACTGGGACAGAGGAAGTTTGTGTTTATTATTCTCATGGTTTCAAAAGCAAAATGATTAATTTAAATAATGCTATTCTGGACTTTTTTATTCGTGTCAATGGCAGAACGAGGGGTTAGCAGGGGCGCTTGTCCTAGACTAATGAAAATTGTCAATTTCAAATTAAAATGTGATGACCCTCTCATATTGGAGAATAAAAAATGGGAAAGGGTTGACAATTAATTTCAGGAACTGCATAGTTGTAAACAAGTAAGCTTTTGTCATATCAAATTTGCAGGGAGAGGTGGTTGAGACAATTCCGGAATTTCTGATAGAATGTGGAGCTTCTCTTTTGGTAACCGACTTCTCACCGTTAAGGGAAGTTCGTAAATATAAAGAGGAGCTTTGTAGAATAGTTGGTGATTCAGTGTCGATACATGAAGTTGATGCACACAATGTGGTGCCTGTTTGGGAAGCATCAAACAAGCTCGAGTATGGAGCAAGGACTATTAGAACTAAAATAAATAAGTTACTTCCTACTTATCTGGTTGATTTCCCGACATTGCTTCCTCCAAATAGAAGATGGCCTTCTTTGCCACCGACCATTGATTGGGACGGATTGATTGAAGATCGTGTTAAGTAAGATTTCGTTCAAATTAGTTTCAAAGTCTTCCTTTCATTAAACAGCATTTAATCTGAAGAAAGATGAGATATCGGTTTTTACATCATTTTAGCATAGTGCATTGTCTATTTATCACAATCTGTGTGATTGTCTTATCAACAAATCTGTGTTTGACATGGCTAGATGTTAACATTGCGATTGTTTTTGTTAGAAAGGGGGCAGAAGTGCCAGAAATTGATTGGTGTGAACCTGGTGAAACTGCCGCCCTAGAAGTCTTGAAGGGCAGTAAAGATGGGTTCTTGACAAAGAGATTAAAGACTTATGCTCTTGGGAGGAACAATCCGATGAAACCAAAAGCATTGTCTGGCCTCTCTCCATACTTGCATTTTGGCCAAATATCCGCGCAAAGATGTGCTTTTGAGGCCCGGCAAGTGCGGCAACTTTCTCCAGAGGTTTGGCCTGCTATTTGTTAGTTGAATTCGTTTCAATGAATCTTAGTTCTAGTATATTATTTTGTATTTGGTGTTCATAAGTTAGCGATGAGAGTCTCATGGTATTTTTATCAAGAGAATAAATCTATCTATATGAGAATTAAATGAAATAGTTATTCTTTGAGTTGCTAAGTTGATTGGTCGGTGGTCTATAGTTAAATGGGTTAGTCTCATGTTATACTAATGTGAGACCGTCTTTGAAGAGACTAATTGGTTTAATTTTAAGCATACAATATTAACTATATAATGTCTTACTGAAGGCAGTTGATAGTTTCTTGGAGGAACTAATCGTGCGTAGAGAACTTGCTGACAACTTCTGCTATTATCAACCTCATTATGACTCACTAATGGGAGCATGGGAGTGGGCGCGCAAGACTTTGATGGATCATGCTACCGACAAAAGAGAACATTTGTACACGTTAGTTACACAACTTTAGACTAAAAATCGATGCTACTCGGTTGCTTGGTAATCTGATTAAGCCTTAATTGACTGATAATCTTGTTGTAGGAGGGAGCAGTTGGAGAAGGCACAGACTGCAGATCATGTAAGAAAAACCATGATAGTCTTAAGAAGTCATCTCAATTTTGCGCTCATAAGATTTTGAGTCATTTCCAACTTCTAAGTGAGTTTTTTTGGGTGGCTGTTATAACTTGTAATTTTCAGCTGTGGAATGCTTCTCAAATGGAGATGGTTACTTTTGGGAAGATGCATGGCTTTATGCGGCAAGTAACTCTAATAACTGAACATTTTCTTAACCGATCAAACAAATTTGCTCGTGTTGATGACATCCAGATGCATCCTCTGATTATGTGTAATTATGCAGGATGTACTGGGCTAAAAAGATTCTCGAGTGGACGAGTGGACCTGAAAAAGCTCTTGAAATCGCAATTTACTTAAATGACAAGGTAGTTTAAGTGGGGTTTTACTTTTTCTTTCAATGTATCGTCACTATAATTCCTACACAACTTTTCATGTTTGCTCATTTAATGTAGTATGAAATCGATGGGAGGGATCCAAGTGGGTACGTTGGTTGCATGTGGTCTATCTGTGGAGTTCATGATCAGGTTTGCTTGAACCTCTAACTCTTGCATCTTTGAATATTTGATGCCGTAAGGACTATCGTGGCCACCGCCACTATCACCACAACTACTCCCTATTCATGTAGATATTTTCCGGCTGCCATTTTCACAGAAAGTGATTAAGCTTGAAACTTAATGCAGGGTTGGAAGGAAAGGCCAGTTTTTGGCAAAATTCGGTACATGAATTATGCTGGGTGTAAAAGAAAATTTGATGTTGATGGGTACATTACATACGTCAAGAAGTTAGTTGGTGAAACCAAGAAAAGGAAGGCCACTACTCAATTAAGTAGGAGTGAGAAGGATATTCGTCAACTGCTTTGTCAGCCGAAACCATAACCAACCGACCGACCTTCAGACGAGTTTTTGCTTCCTTTTAGTTCAAGTTTTAGAGCGACATGGCCAATATGACCCAGCATTTTTGCAGGAGGTTTTGTTGTCCGATTCTTTTCATTTTTCTGGGTCATTTCCTCTTTTAAAAGTTCTCGTATCATCGTATTGGAGTATATATCATTAGAGGAGGGAGTACAATTTATGTAATTCTTGTGGCTATTAAACGATAATTTAGACTTGAAAATCCAAAAACAGTTCTTATTGAAGTAGCTTTGTTCTGTATTAGAACCATTTTTCCCAATTTGTTGCTCTTATGATGACATTGGTTTATGATATGGGATTATGGGTACATGTTTCTTTTAAGGATGGTTTTACAATTTACTCTAATTTAGTGTAGTGTAGCAAGTTTTCCTTGTGACGGACATCTTGCGACGGGTCAAGTACTACCCATTTGGGTAGATAAGACAAAACAGATTGCTATTTTTTAGGCACTTGCTTTTGTCTTTATCTACCCCACATGAGTAGTACTTAACCCAAGTGTAAAACCCTTGACATTATGTAATAGATTGATTGCTCCCTTCACTTAGAAACAAAGAAGAAAACAAACAGAACTGTTAAAAGTTTTAGCCTTCACAGTTCTTAGTTGGCCGGGTATTTGATTCTTACTGATCACCTCGCCATAGAGCCATCGACTAGCAACACAGCCTCAGTCCTCAATTTTCTAGAATCGCCTTTGATCACAACGGACCGTGTTTTTGTTGGATCATCTGGTGTCATTGTTTTCGCATAATTTTAATACTGTGATTGTACTCTGTATAATTTACTATACTTGCTACTTATTATTGTACCTTGGTTCTGAACTTCGTAAGAATTATTATCATTGTAGGCATCAGGATGACTGACATAGTAAAAGGTTTTCTGTTCTGAAACCTCGAGGTTTCCAGTTCTACGCCTTTGAGATTCTGAGCTTTCTTGCTGTAAAAAATAAATAATGTATTCCTGTAAGATACTAGTAGTTTGCTTTTTTTGTTTTTTCCTTCCTGTATGTTTTTTTCCTTCCAGGATATTTTGATCGACATTTATTTTTCAGTTTCAACTTTGTAGAAGGCACATAACAGCTTTAAATGGAATTACACCAAAATATAAAGCTTCAATAACAATGAGAGTGAGATTTGTACTTTGTATTACATATTTACACAGCTTGGCTGAGGAACTTGGTCTGATGAATTCAACAATAGCAATATGGTACATTTCACGCTCTTCGGAGAGTTCGGGAGTGGACAAGCAGTACAAGTACACCTCGCACTAATCTATATTTCCAGGTCATCCAACGAGAGCTCATTCATTGAAAGGAGCTTCAATTTCTGCACAATTGTCCATGGTTAATTTGGAATACACAACTGTTGCAGGAACACAAGGACAGTAATAAAGAAGATTAATTGGTTTACAGTGATGAATTGTGGAGGATCGTCGATACTAGTAGAGCCCAGAATGATCTCTCTGCTCAGCTTGGTCGAAAGCTTATGACAAACTCGTAGCTGCAACAAAATTGTGAGTTTACTTAATGAAGGAATTGATACGCATTGCGTTACGTTGCAATTATTATACCTAGCGGAAAGAAAAATCCGACATGGTGTGGAATTGGTCTCAGTAGAAAGCATAACACTGAAAGCAACGTACCTCAGATCTAGTAGCACCACCCACTATAAAAACAAAGATGCGCCTACCCATTTTCTTGAAATCACTCGAAGCATGTCGTAGAACAGAGTCACTAAACACAAGAAGGTAAACTTAGCCAGAAATAACAGTAATTCAATACCTAACAGTAAAATTATGGAATAGATCTATCTAGTCTAGACCTAAAAAGTGAGTCTCGCGAGTCAGGTGACTTCAGGTGTATGATGCACTTCAAGTCAGATCGAACCATTTCAGGTTTTGTTTGTACTGGATATCCTTCTATTGGGCCATTTGGATATGAATTAGTCAGTTTGGATCAGATCATTTTGTGTACAAGTTTTCGAATCGGATCATTTTCAAGTCAAAAGTTAGAGCTCCGGGTAACTAATGAGCCATTTCAAGTCACAATTTCAATCACATCCGATATTTTTCTGATTCGGCCTTTTTCGACTTAGCTCTTCATTCAGTCATTTTGGATCGGTTTGATAGAGGGTCGGGTAATTTCAGGTTTGGTCACGTTTGGATTATTTGGGTTTAATGTCGTTCTTGGGTCGTGTCAAGCAGGTTCAAATAAATCGATATTATTCGGACTTGGTCAAAAGTAACGGAAAGATCAAAGGAAATAATCAAGTATTGTAATTTGTAAACAATAGAAACATCGCCTGACCTTGAATAACCATCATCTGACTTTCGAGCTCGAGCCCAAGTTGGGGTCCGTTTAGAGTGAGCAGATGAGGAATCAGTGTACTGTATTGCAGTGGCACGTCCAGTCCCATGAAATGTTGGACTTGGGTCATTCAAACATGGGTATTCATCCTTGGGAAGTGAACCTTTAACGAGTTTTTCAACAAGGTCCTGAAAGATGAGTGTTTTAACGATGATTCCAACTATATTAGCATGGGTACATCAACTACAGCAAAGATGTGATAGCAATAATAATACATGATCACCGCGTAGCTCAAATCAGTATTCGTTTATATAAAATTTCTCAGATTAATTCCCAAAACAAGAAAACTCAAGAATGTTTCACTATTCTAGTGTTTACGAGAGAAAATATTCCCACTTTGGGGTCCTTCTAATAGTATTTGTCAATCTAATGCCCACCTCATCATAAAACTCTCAAAAAATGCATTTTAGTATTTTATTTCACTTACACCCATTTTTATTTATCTTGAATGTTTTGTGATAATTAAGTTAATTAAAATTTTAATATATCCAAACCCAACCAAATAATAAATAAGATACCCTCGACCTAATTAGTCCTAACTACTCTGTCACCATACCACCACTGCTGGCCGGAGATGCAACCATCCATGGCCAAAATAAACACCACCCAAAAGCAAAATAACTCCGATGACCCTAGTCACACCATAGCTGTGTTCCACATCAGATCTGACTCGCATTGAGAAAAGGGAATGGGTGGTGTGCATGGCGGAAGTGGGGCTGCTTGTGATGGTGGTGGAGGTGGGTCGTCGTGGGTTGGGTGCGACAGAGTGGTGGTACATAGTGGTGAGTCGACGAAGGTGATGGATGGCTGAGGTGTGGACTGTGGTGGTTGATGGGAGGAGGTTAAAGGAGAGAGTGATGGGTGAGGTGATATGATGAGGGAGTAGTTAGGACTAATAAGGACTAGGATAGTTTAATTGTCATTTGGATTGGTTAGAATATTTAAATTAGGGATGTTCAAATTTGTATTAACATAATTATCTCACAAAACATGAAATAAACAAAAAATGTGTGCAAGTGAAATAAAGGACTACAGTGCAATTTTTAAGAATTTTATGATGATGTGGACACTAATTGACAAGTACTTTCAGAAGGATCCCAAAGTGAGAATAATTTCTGTCTTAGACACTAGAATAGTAGAACATTCAAAATTCACTTCCGCGATACTACATACTCCATATAAGGTATTACATACCTCAATCAATGGGTAGAAACGTGACAATTGCCATGCTGTTTCTTCCCCTGTTCGTTCCATTCTGACTGCATGTTTTTTCTAGACGGATAACAATAAACATCAAGGGGATGCAGGTTTATAGCAAAACGAAAAGAGCATTTCAATAAGGACATCACACCTTGTTATCAAACTTCAATATTGCCATAGAACTTTTTTTTGGTTCAGGTGGGGTGCCAAGGAAACTCATGTTATTAACTGCATTCATGTCATCCGGTGATAAATTTGCAAGCTGAAAGAATCAAAACACTGCGGGAGTTATAACAAGCAGCGGAAATTCAGATCTGAAACAAGTAGGGACTGCGACTAAAAGGCTTTGCAAACTATGTTACTCAGACTCATTTAGAAGTATCCGACACTGGTGAGTGTCCAAGTGTCATACTAGTGTCCAATGTCGAGTGTCGAGTGTCGAGTGTCGAACACGGATACGCGAGGAAATTAGAAGAGTCGGAGTAACATAGTTTGCAAATATGTTCCTTGTTAGCCTCTAAATAGTCTATCTGCTAGTTATTCAGTAAAACTCTAGAATATAGTAACTAAATGCGAAGAAAAAGGTAATAATGAACATAGAAAATACACCAAAACATACAGAAATAATTTGAATTATCCTATATTTGCTTGGAACCAACAATAATCAATCACTGATGGTAGTGAATCGCTGTAACGAACAATGATTCACTTGCACATTTAATGCCGTGGGTTAATTTGCTTTTATATCCATCATATAAGCCATATTGGTCTAGTGTTGGCTCCATTAGCATTGGATAAGTCAAATATCAACTATTTTGGAAACCCTTAATAGTATTGGTGCGGTGAGCTGAGAATCCTTTATGTGACCACCTATACGTTGCATAACATCTGACATTTTAATACCGTTTCTGGCCAAAACTCCAAAGTCTAAAACAACTAATATCATCATATAAAGCATATTGGTTTAGCATTGACACCATCACCATTAACCTTGTATAAGTCAAATACTAGTATCAGTTATCTCTAGAAACCATTCACATAATTAGACAATACCGACGCGGCTAGCCAAAAATCCTTTACATGACAGCTGGCGCATAGCAACCAATATGTTATACGAAACGAGAGAAGCGGGGGCTTATCTTTGCGGACACCAAAAAAAAAAAAGGATCACACAAATAACAACTGAGATCAAGCACAAAAGTAAATCCATCACCTTCATTAATGTTGAGCCTTTAGACTCAAATTTCTCAGGATAAACGGCAGCATATACCATCAACAAGCGCAACTTATTTTCACGGCTAACATCCTGCTGAAGAGATTTAACAATGTAAGTTACCATGTATTTGACATGATGTTGAAGCACCATAAAAAGCTTCGTAAGAAAATTATACCTCATGCATCCTTAAAAAGTTGTCAAGTTCCTTAGTTCCTGCATCACCAAATACAAGTTCTTGTTCCAGTTGACCGATTTCCTTAAGGCGTTGCTCCCTTATAATTCCGTTTATTTTACCAGCAATCTGTCGCACCAAATTCAAGCGACAGGAAACATTTACTAGATAAAAATGAACACTAGAAACACAGAGGTATAGCCTATCCCAAAACAAATAAATGTTGCTGCAAATTTTAAATTATCCCAAAAAAGTCTGAATCTGAAATAAATATATATTTACTTGAAATAGCTAATTGGAATACGTCAATAGTCTGATATTTGTTTTTGTTTCAAATATACAAGGTCTTTTTAAAATATGCTTCTAACTTGCTAAGTTAAAATGATCCAGTCAAAAAAAATTGTAAAAAGAGTGCACAAGAAAAACGGTAAATCTATGTGGTGTACAGCATGACAAGTTTTTGTATAGTTCCAGTTCTAATATTCTAAGGAAAATAAGATATATAATCTTCTCTCAGCTCCAGCTCTCAATTGAATCTTTACCAATCAACAAATTTTTGTACCCAACTGTACCTTGAATCTCAAAAAATTACAGCTTACAGGAATAAAACAAAATCATGATGTGTTTTGGATTGAGTGGAGCCTGGAGGATTCTCAAAGGATGAACTAACTGCATCGATGGGACTCGATACTTAAACGCATCATAAAGGCTGTTCAAGTATGCAAATTTGTAGAATATTCTCTGATCCTGAACAAGTGATAAGACTTGGAGCTTCCACAACAGCAAACTTACCTCAACATGCAAAGAAAGCTTCTCAATTTGTTCGCTGTATTGCGGCAAGGCTTGGACCATCCTTTGCAACTCACGTGTTGAAAGCTCACCGCTTTCCCTGGTCAACAGTTGTGGTTAAATTCAGAAACATGCAATGGTGATTACAACCAAGCCAGTAAGCCACCAGTTGATACAGACAGCACAAAACTGCCCAGGCTCTGGTACTCCGTAGTATACTCTACTGTTGCTCGCAGGACTTCCATATAAATATAAACAAGCATAGCAAGGCTTTGTTCTTGATGAAACTAACCATGAACGTATCCCTGTCGCATTGCATTCACATGCCAAAATGCTGTTTACACTTTCAATCCCATGTCAATCAAATTTTCATGGATACACTACACTCAAATTCATTCTCCCTTAGCTTCACCAAAACACATAGTGCACTTCTAGCAAGATCTGATTTCAAACCAACTAATAAAATATTATTGATTTGTCTTCGTATAACGAACCCATAATTGTTAAATTTGTAAGTTAATACGATAGTATCATAAACTAAGATATAACTTTTAATTTGACAATGCTGTCCCCAAGCTCTACAGGATAGTGACCAATAACAATATAAGCATCGCACTATTACTGTGTTGAAAAAAGGTCAGATAAGTCAAACATCAAAACAAGCTGACTCTTACAAATTAAGTAGAAAATGCATAGGAAATCGAAGAGAGGCAATTGCCAATTAATTTAAACTTTAAAGCAAGATACTTGTTGCAGGGGGTTAAATTATATGCAGAGACTTCTACAGCCTAGAAAAGAAATTGAAAAGGTGTTCTTTTCCAGAAAATAACAATTGGTCAGCTATCACAATCAGATATGGAACAGATGAACAAAAAACGAGCATCTTCCAAATGTTTTTTAATTTTGTATCTTAGTCAGCACAATCATATGTAAGCATGATTAAAGTTAGTCAAACAAGTCTTCAAATCTTCTTTAACTTCTTTTTCAATGTAATGGCAGTTGATCATTCCGTTCAGCTCAAGGATCATAGGGAACAAAACCTTTTTTGAGGCAGTAGGGTATGATGATGATGATGATGATGATGATGACGATGATGACGATTATGAGACCATGACACATACTGAGGGTGACATTACAAAATTAAAACACTTGATAAGCAACCACAACAAAGAAACTTTTAACAATTTACAAACCTTGAACTATTATGGATCTGAGCTGCTTTATTCTTTGATATAAAATTGGTCATCTTCTCATGCAAACGTTCACTAGCCTATCAAGACAAATTGTCATCAGAAGCCATTGACATACATCCCTAAAAGCGGAATAAGAGAAAAACAGGACTTACATCAGCAATATGCAAATGACGAAGTTCAACCCAGACAGGATCATGTTCCTCCAGTAGAACCTCCTTTTTCTCAGGAGGTCCTCCCGTCTTACTAGGAACCTAAGTGGATTACCAATAGACAGATGTATAAATATGTACTTGAGCAGAACAAATCTCCGTAAAATAAGTAAAATGAAGGATCACTAGCGCAACAGATTAACTTATACCTCATGCACATATTTATTTCCTTCCAAGTTTAGCAAATCATAGCACATGGCACCATAAGTCCAATCATGTATGACAGGAGCAATCTGAAAAGTTTGGAACCTTCAGCAACAGATAAAACAATACTAGTTATATT
The DNA here is from genome assembly GCA_001412135.1 of Silene latifolia subsp. alba. Classification (NCBI taxonomy): domain Eukaryota; kingdom Viridiplantae; phylum Streptophyta; class Magnoliopsida; order Caryophyllales; family Caryophyllaceae; genus Silene; species Silene latifolia. The sequence goes on from LHUT01000374.1 coordinate 10,257, forward strand.
ACTAAGCAGATGATATTTATACCTGATCAATTGATCGGTCTACAATTAGTAGATCACAAGTCTCTGTCTGTGGGAAGTTCTTGATAGTAGTCTTGTATTTTGTCACATAGTTCCAAATTAAAGAAGCCAGCTTCGTAGGAACTAGATCACGATAGGTTGTCATTGTATTGGGATTAAGAGACTGGGCAGTTCGACAACGAACAAAAGGGAACTCCTAAAAGAGATGAAGGATAAGCTCAACAAACAATAAAATGTATTCTTAAGCCAATAGCAGGATGTATACGTACTCTCATGGACGCTAAAACTGTTGCTATTCGAGAAGCCATTAAATTTAAACATGCATCAGCTTTACGAGAGTTCTCATCTTCTCCAAAGAGCTCCTCCATAGCCCTCTCATTATCAGTCACAAAGCCCTGGTCACATTCAAACAGACGGATCTTAAAGACAACAGAAAACCCCAAAATACATCCACTCTACGATGACAGAGGATATCAAAAGAATTTTATTTCCTTGGATAGCATTAATTCAGTAACAGTATAGCATATAAATAAAATATGGAATCGGCATAAAGCACCTGTCTGTCGAGGGCAAAATACTCTAAATTCATCTGCATGTGAATAATAAAAACCATTCATGGTTCATGAATATGATAGTCAAATATTCGATCAATTCCCACAAAAAGAAAGACCAAACCTCAACCAATATCCGTACTCGCCCCTTTAGGGTCAAATCACTTTTGATATCACTGAGAAGATCTTTAGAAAGAGCAGAACTGAAAAAAACAAACGCACTGCAAGGAAAAGCCAATCAAATTAATGGAAAACACAACTCATACATTCATGATTAAAATAATAACAAAAGAAGAGAAGATAAATGTGAACAAGTTTAGGAAACCAACTTACTTCTTGTATAAAGCCTTTTTTCCAGCCATATCAGACAAAAACATGATAACACTGCAAGTAGAGTGGCAAACGGGTCAATCAGATGAGGTTTGGTTCGGGTTCTTTCAACCTTTATTTTCGATTTCAGTTCGGTTCAATTCATGTTGGATTCAGTTTTCACTTTTAATCGGTTGTAGGTATTTCGAGTCAGTGCAGGTTCGAGTCGGGTCAATATCGTAAAAATAAGGTTCGAGTCGGGTCAAAATTAGAGCAGATGAGGTTCGAGTCAGGTCACATTCGTATTGAATGTCAGTGGATTAGGTCTTTATTCAAAATATCGGATATAATACAAATAATTTTGTAAATAAGTAATATATAATGGTTTTTTAACTAACATATAATATTAATTCAGAGACGCCAAATGGGTGACACTCATGTACAAAAAGAGACACACCCTAAATGTATCGCCCACGTAGAATCCGATTATTTCGGATTTCAATGTTGGGCTTAAGTCATCAATATACGGGTTGAAATCTGTTCAGATATATTTCGGTTCGGATTAAAACAATTCAGGNGTTCATTCGATCTTGGGTCTATTTCAGATATTACAAATTCAGTTCGATTTCGAATCAATTCAGGTTTTCGGGATGAAATTCAGTTATACCTTTTGGATGTACGGTCATGTGTCGATTCAGTTAATTTCGAACAATTTTTCGGATTCGGTTTACTTTTGCTAGGTCTAACTGCAAGACCCAACAAAACCTCATAGTTGAAGAGAGATAAATTGTGTAGAGTTACCACTAATCTATGTTAAAATTGGGGTTTTCTATGGGATACCTTTGTGTTTTTTCAAGTTCTTCGTGGCACCCCACTTTTTTCCAAAAATCTATAGAGTACCTTGTATTGTTTGAAATTCTACACGGTGCCCTTCGATAACAATTCTGTTAACTTTTCCATAAATTGCTTCTTTTTCCGTCAACTCCTTATATTAAAACGTAATTAACATCATCTTCATCAATTAAACATAGTCACTAATCCAATTAACACCCCTCTAACTCTAACCCACCATCTTCATCACCACCTCAACATCGACATCTCATCGTTCTCTCCACCTCATATGCACCTCTCTTTCTTTAATCTCTCCTTAAAGTCAAACAATTATAAAAAGAATACCTGATTTGGTTGAGGAAGGAATAACCAATAACGTGGGGGTGGTTTGTTCTTGTTGCTGAGTGGTGTTAATGGTGGAAATGGTGAGGGTTAGTAGAAAGGGAAGGATTGGCTAGAGTGATTGAGGAAGAAGATGACATTAAGCACTAAATAGGAGTATAGGAGTCATTTATCTGCCCAATTTACAGAACTAACCGATAACTTAACGGTTTGCATAACTCAGATCAGGATTGTATTTGACCGTGGAGTTTAGGGGTACTACGTGGAATTAGAGAAAATGAGGTGTACCACGTAAAATTTGAAAAACCTGGAGGGTATCCTGAAAACCCTAAAAAATATTTAATGTTGCAGATACAGGTTAACGAGTTCCTAAAACCATCATGGCAGCAAATAAATTAGAAACGTTTGCAATAAAAAAATAGCAAAATGCAGTAGAAAGTCAGATTGATATCCAAGATAAAGGTAGATAACCAATTCCAAAGTGCAATAAAGTAGATAACCAAATTTTAATAAAAAAACGATTAAAATAAATAAAGAAAGAAAAATAGGATTTCCAAAAAAAAAAAGAACAGAGACTAAACCTAAGTAGGTAGATAACCAATTCCAAAGTAATAATTAACAAAAAAACATTTCTCGCATACCCATAATTCTAAAAGGCGCCAACTGACTCAACTAGATATTTCAAATCGTATAAAACGCAGTCAACAATAACTAATATTAGAACACTTAAAAATCCACTTAAAAAAATAATAGCCCAAATGGTTATCTGCACAAGGTGCGGTGGAAAAGCGTTAGAAGACACCTACTCTACCCCTAGATGTGTGCGACGATGCAAAACACAAACCAGTAGCCTATTTGGCCGATTTATGATATAACTAGGTCTCATTGCGATATCTAGCAGCTTCTTCAAGGACAGATACAGACCGGGTGACACGGTAAGTATTGACCAATATTTGAACCATGGAGTAGATTGAGAAAATGATAATAATAGCCAAAATAGTTATTGTAGATTCATTTAGTCATTAACATGACACAAAACCGATAATAGACGGAGAAAAAAAAAACTATAAAAGCTTTTTTTTAACAAACTGCAATTGTATTCGCGGTCTGTGACAAAGTCCGCGGCAATTGCATCAAATATGATTGATTCTAAGATACCAATCCGAGCACAAATGTGACAATACCGTAATTGGAAAGCCTGATGTACTCTAATTATGATTCTCCATTAAAGGACTGAATTGTTCTAAGTTAATAACGTAAACTAAAAGATACTAGTTTCACTTCTCAACTAACTAAAATTATAACATTTTAGCAAACATATTCGGACTGATGGTTAAAATAGTTAGGAAAATTGCCCACAATAATCTCAAGTTTTCACTTTTCACTATCTACCCTTAAATCCAAGTTTCAATCTTCCCAAAATAATATCAAGTGATCAACATTATTCAAGTTTACACCCATCTCTTACGCCGTTAATTTTCCGTTGAAGAACTGTTTTTTTTAAGTAACTACAACAAAAATCTGGGGAAAAAAATCAACATACGAAATATTTTATAAATTCTTTTAAAAATAAAGAAAACAAATTTCTTTAAAATTCTAAAGAAAAAAATGATAAATAATCTTTCGTTTTCTGAAATTGGATTTTGAAAAAATAGTTTTAAATTTTAATCTAATTATAAAATTTGTAATATTTGACCAAAACCAATTAACTTCCATTTTCCAGATTTTTGTTCAATTTATTTGACAAAAGTAACGGCGTCAAAAGTGGGTGCATTGGCACAAAACTGGAACAACGTTGGCAACTTGGGGGATTGTTTTGGGAAGATTTTGATTCGGTATAATTTATGGCGGACCAGCCAAACTTCAGATTATTAAGGGTAGCTTTTTTTGAAATATTTATAGTAGGTTTAGTACTACAGAGAGATGGACAGAGGGCTGAAAATATGAAAGAGTAAGCAAGCAGATTTTATGGAGTAGCTACTGCAAAGATGACTTAATTAATATCATTGAAGAGAACTTCGTGATAAACCCTTACGCCGACACGGCAGGTTAAGGCCATGTCGCGTGTCTGACACGACACAGTGGTTGACATGACATGTGACACATGTCTGACACGGCTAGGGTGGATACGATACTGACACAACTTTGACACCATGAAATCATTGACGTAGAAACACGCAGGATATGACTTTGATATTGATATATAAGAGAGTATCAATGATGCATGTGGTTGTAATTATTGCCCTTTAAATTTTAATTCAATTGCAATTAATTTGTGTATTACTTTCATAAAAACAAAAATTTGGTCAAGACACTCCATTGACCGTGCTGTGTCGTGTCCGCTTTGTTGTTTAAGACACTCCGTTGACAGTGGACTCTCCGTTGACAGTGTCCACATATCCTAAAATTTCAGGAATTACGTGTCCAACATCAACACGTGTCCGCGTAGTGTAAAAACTGAAAACAAAACATATGAATTCTATTTACAACAAAGCATTACTTCTCTTTGGTTGGCTGGATAAAGTAGACGGCATCCATCGTAGGCAATGGTTGTCTTCTCTTATAAATGTCCTCTACCACTGTTTTGACCAACAAGATCAAAAAAATTAGTTCAGAGAAGATGGAAATGCTGTAATAGAAAATAACGTGCAGCATCACAAAGAAGCAGTAGTCTTTCAATGGACAAATAGGTATAGTACTAGAACATAGACACAGCAATCAGTATGTAAAATAAGATCCAATTCTTCAGCTCCTTTGAGTCTAGAGGGACATACGTACTTGGAGCTCTCAGACCCAAGGAAATACCAGGGATGGCTTTTATAGAAGATCACTTTAGTAAGAGTAAACATGAACAGCTTTACACTTCTACAGTTTCAAGGAAAGGTATCTACTATTCTACTCCCTCATTGATTTCTTCCATTTTTTCCTTTTCGGTTAATTTCTTTGATTTCTTCCACTTTCTCTTTTTGATCTTTTAATTCTCTCATGCATATTGACCACATTCTTTTCATCTCTACTTTTATATCGTTTATTATATTTCTCAAGTAATGTGCCAAGAAATCAAAGAGAAGGAGGGAGTGCTTTTGAGTTCTCCTTCAAAAATCAATATAGATGACATCCAAACACAAAGGATTCATCAAACCTACAACTCTCCATCAGATAATTACAATGAAAGCACCAAGTGTTTTATACCTAAAGATATGGAAATACAAATACCAGTATACTCCCTCCTTCCCGTTCAATGCTATACATTTGCTCTTGCACAAAGTTTAGGATTTTAGAGTAAAGTAAGTGGGGGCTGAAGTCTCTTCTAAGCATCAACATTACTGTAAACACTTACACTTGTCCCACCAAACAGTCGACACGCTTATTCAAATTAATTAGGGTATTTGGGTCCTTTATCAAGACAAATACCTAAATACAGAAATGTACAGAATTGAATGAAATATCCAATTAAGGAAAAAGTATAGAATTGAATGGAAAGGTGGGAATATAATTTAAACCATCATTGGTGAGTCACCCATTAGAAGTGGAAGCATTGCTAAATAGTAAATACACGACTCACCTAAGGCCTACGCAGCTTTGGCCTTCATATATAATAAAAAAATGTAATAAGTTAAAGTTAAATCTTACCTTCTTATTCTAGAAATAAATGTATGTCAACCGATTAATTATGTTATACTCTTATCTATTTTGTAAATCCTAACGTCACAGAGAATCAAGTTATATCTTCCCTTGACATTACTGTTAACTTTCCACAGAAAGATGTTTTCATGAAAACCCATTTTTTATCATTCTTGTGAACCATGGACACCATCAAATGAGATGATAACAGCAGAATCTGACAAATTCCTTTCACTTTTTAACTAGAGAGGATGACCACAAATTCCAGCCAATTGAAAATTCTCAAGCAAAAGTAAGAATCATTTCAACGAAGCAAACAAACATAGGTATATGCGGTTTCAGAGGGACTGTTTGATTGTATAAAAGTGAGTGAGGAAGAGATCTTGACAGCATCCTAGCTTAATTTCTCATGTAACCTCCTCTTGTAATAGCTATTTTTGAACGGAATAAAAAAAATTCTTCCAAAAAAATCACATTGAGAGCATGTGGGAACAAGAAGGTAACAAGACATTGGCATTAGAGCTTCATATAGAACCTTTTTAACATATCCACATTCTACAGTAATGTAAACCAGCAAGATTCAATGCAGCAAGGTAAACACGTTAAGATATATATCACTAATAATGGGAACATCCAAACTTCAAGAACGAGAGTTAAATTTATTTCTCACATGATACTCCTGCATCAGTGATGTCTGCCATCTTGCATGCATGTGACATTATCTTAACTGTAAATCTGTCCATGATGAGAACCTAAAGTTAAAAGTTAAAAAAGTCAGACAAATACAAATTAACATGACATAAAACATTGATCGTAATTCATCCAAAAAACAGGAGATGACCTTACAAAAAGATGTTGATTGAGTAGTACACGCTTATATAGTGAAATAGACAACCCAAAAAATCTTGATTTTACATTATGTTGTTTATGGTCCCGATTATAATACAGAAAGAGAAAAGTGAAATATCAAAAGCAATCTAGAAAGGTACATTTCCAAAAAAAAAAAATCACCTATATATTACGTAGTTTGGACAAGAAATGGCAATAAAAAAAACTCGAGTACAAAACCACCTCATATATGGAGTACTACTTTTGTCGGAAGCTATCACCAATCACCATAAATGACCCAAACTATCTTTTTGCTAGAATAAGAACAAAACATTACCCCTCCCCCCTAAAGCAAGGTAAAGGGGGCTACATGTTTCAATACCCTAGGTTTATGAGGACCTTGGATGGTTGACTCTTGGAAGATTTCATGATGTTCATGAGTGAGGACAAAATACGCCGAAAAGGACTCGTGTTGGTTTGAAACTTAAACATAGTTTATAAGGTCTACCATGAGTATCCACTTACAGCCTTCGGTGGTTGGGGTGTTCCAGATATACACAATCTTACCTATCGTGTCTTGATAACACAAATTGGATGTATAGGAGTATAGGACGGAAAAAAGAAACATGTCGTTAACAAAAGAAGCATTTATAGTGAATAATTTTGTTTTCTTCCATCATAACTTATAGTCAAAACCAGAGAAGGTCTTTGACTTCATTGGAAACAACCTTTATAGCAATTTTCATGCAATTCAGACTAAATAAAATGAAAAAGTGCTTCACTACGCACCAAATGGCATGGTTTTAAATCTCGGCCGAGACGTATCGTATCGCCCGAGATGTATCGGTATCGGAGGCCAAAAAAAAAACATACATAAACTCAATTACATCTCTCGTATACTCTGACACTAACACCTACGCACTACCACAC
>LHUT01000376.1:13215-30675 GCA_001412135.1 Silene latifolia subsp. alba
CAACATACATATTGTTAAAGATAATCCTATTGGGAGCCCCGTGCATCGCACGGGCTTTCCAACTAGTATCCTTTATTCATTTTTAATAGTATTCCTTAAGTATTGTGCCAAAAATAAAGAGGAATATTATAACAAATTAGAGGGAGTATATAGCTAACATATGAAAAATTCGCGGCCTGCACAAAATCATTTTATCCAATACAGACAAATATATAATTTCTTCTCCATCATCAAAACTCCTCACCTATTCTCCTCTATCTTTCTCCTTCCGTACTCCAGGTTTCTCTTCTCTTTTTCAACTAGAATTCCTTGCTCTTTTCAGAAATTAACTAAATTTAATGTCTTTTACTAATTTTTTGTGTTGAGTTTTTCATCAGGAACAAAATAGAAAAAGAAAAAGGGGGATGAATAACAGCGTTTCAGATGAAGTTAACAAAAAGTCCGACATTGTTATCGACGGTTTCCAGTAACTTTCTATAACCCTTTTCATATCTGGGTTTATATCTCTTTTTTTTTACTGTTTGTTTTAATAATTACTAACACACTAAAACTAGTTTAGAGTAACAAAAGTTGGCTGCTTTGTTATGTATCAATGTATCATCAAGGTTAATTTGATTATTTGTAGGGTTTTGAAATATTTTGGGTTTAATGGGGTATAATTGCTGGATTTTGCAACATGGGTTTTTCCCATTTTAATCAATATAGGTGCAGACTTCATTTGTATTAGTAATTTACTCCTTCCGTCTCAATCATTGCTTACCTTTTACGAGCGTATCTTTGGTGAGGGGTATTTTAATCAAAGGTAAATAAATCATTAGGGCGGACGGAGTAGTATCATATATTGCAGCACTTTAGCATAATACTAAACCGTAGTATATAGTTATATAGTTGATATGCAGTGCAAAGTTTATGAGCTATTGTATGTAGGTTTTGGGCTCGCTTAGATGTGAGGCTTTTTTCTGGGGAAAAATGAGGAAATTTAATGTTGAAGGTTTGTCACATCGTTGCGTACATGATGGAATGTATCAGAAATTATTCTTGTGCAAGGCATTGCAATTTTGTAGTTTGGAGAAGTTTAGGGAGTGTGTACTATTGATTGGATTTTTGTCACAATGTTGTGCACATGTTCACCACCCATAGTAGACTAGAATATGCACCACAAGATGGAATTGGGAGTCATAGATGTCTGGTGGCAAGTAACCGTAAGAAGGAAGTGAGAGGTTAGCGAGCAGTGACAAAGAAAGGAAACGTGTTGCTTTGACTTGGCGGCTGTTAAGGTTTGTTTACAATAGTAGGAGGAATGGAGAGGAGAGGTAAAAGGGTGGTTGGAATTAGCAACGGTGTTTTTCTTCCAATTGAACTTTTCCATTTCCCTCCACCCCCAATTTAATAACCAAATATTCCGTATGCGACATCGTTCCCTTCCCCCCTCTCCCTCCAAATTTTTCCATACAAACACGAGGTTAGTCAGCGAAGCATAAGGAAGGGTTATGAAACCATTTTATTTATATTGAAGTGAACCTGAGATTAATGATTTCAATAGGGTGGCTACTGGCTACTGACTGACACTAGTAAATGAGAGGCCTTAGCTTGTGGTCTTTATTTGAGAAGAGCCTAGAGGTTGGAAAGGGAGGGTTATAAAACCATATTTTAATTTCAATTGAACATGAGATTGATGGCTTGAAATTGGGTGAAGACACCAGTATGAGCAGCTTTAGCTTGTGGCCTTTGTGTGAGAAGAGGGTAAATATGGCCACTGACTGAGTTAATGAGAAGTGAGGATGAAGTTTCTGTACATGCAAATTCAAGCTCCATTGTTAGTGACTCTGAAGAATCTGAGACTTTTGATGGACGGCCAAATCATTGCCAGAAAACTTTGGGGACACTAGAGAAGCTGCGATAGAGGAATAACATGTCAACACAGCACACATGTGGTAAATTCTAGTTTCATCTCGTAACATAACACTAGATCCCAGATTCTGTTTGCCGAAAAGTGATCCACTGTGTTGTAGACTTGTAGCTGTTCTTGTTCATTCTGAAGTAAATGATACAGTCTGGCTGGCGATGTTTCTTTGGCCAGTTATGCAAATTAATTGAGTAGAAATATGGGTGACTGGATTTTGTTGGTGAAGGAATTGCTGTCATAGATAAGTATGGTTTTCAAGAAAGTTATCTCTTCAAGAGCTATGCGAAAGCCTTCATTAATATATGTATATATCTAGTTCTTGTTCTTATCTTTTTGCTCCATCGCCAATAAATTTTAGGTGGTTGTTTAGAACCTATCTACTGTTTATAAAATATTACCTTGTATCCAGACCAAACTTAGATAAGAACCCTCTCCGTTGTTAGACAATCTAGCTGAAATCTAATGCATCTCAATATTGCACGCCCATATCTGATATCAAAACTTCACTATGAACTATGAGGGGCTGAGGGCAGTCTCCTCATGAAAACTCGAAGTTGAGAGTGCAAGTTTTTTTTGCAATCTATTTGATGGGAATATCAAGACAATGCACAAGGGGTTCAGCGACAACTTGTCTGCAGTTCAAGCTTTTGGTAAAAAATTTAGAGGGAGGGAGGGAGCAACTCCTTAACACGTCATTCGGGGCCATGAAACTTCTGATAATACAACCTTGTCCAACACTTGTAGCCTAGCTGAAGTAACATAGGATGAAGAGAATTTGTTAAGAAACATTATTCTTCAAGAATATGATAAAAACTCTAAATAGGATAACAAAAGGACATTTAGCAGAAAATGTAATCCAGTTATCAGTGGATAATGCATATCATTTGTGCAATCTAGTTATCAGCGGATAACTGCTTCAAATCAATTAAATTGGTTCTATTGAGGCTTTTTTTTGTAAACGAAAGTTGTCTCTTAGGAGTTGTGATGACTGGTGAATGGTGGATTCCAGTTCTGGTTCTCATCACTTACTAATGGGCGCTTACTAGTGCTCTTTTGATTTTTCTCTCGTACAGGTTATCTGCATTTTATTCTGAATGACGCCTTGGTTTGGCTAACAATGTCCAGTGTTAATACTCAGATCAATATAACGGCACATTATTCTAGGGGCTGTCAACTTGTGAAATATCTAACTAGACATCGCGATTCGTGATCTCATTTTCTTAAAATCTTGACAGGGACTTCACTGCAGAAGAAATTTTGAAGTATCAGAAGTATGAAGCTGATTATGCTTGTCGTTTGAGGGCAAAGTACTTTTCCAACAAAGACTTTTATGGAGGTAAACCTCTTCCAAACTTTTTAAGTGACGTGCTACGTATATATTTCTGGCTGATCTTCAGTAGTTCAGGTCTGTGCTGTATAGCATTATAGCCTGTATTTGTTGTTTCTTGTCGGTTTAGACTTGCGTTCCTCCCGTCTTTTATTTTTATTTTGAAAGAAGGTCAATTAATCTAAAAATACTTTTTGAGCTTGATGTTGATGAAAAAGGAGAAGGCTTATGGGGTTAAGATTGTTATTTTGTCGCAAAATCTGCTGCCACCCTACAAGTGACGGAAGCAAAGCAAACTAATCCATGGATGATTTATAACAAAACCAGCCTGATAGGTCAATTTTGTAGCAGATATAGATATTTTAGGTGCAATAGAAACGTCTATGAAACACCCAACTGATTGAGATTAAAGGAAGGATAAATTACTCGCGAAACTTAATCAGTTTCATTAATTTTGGTTGCACCCGTTGCTGCATCATGTGTATCACTGAGGTAGGTCAGCACCAAGGTGGATCTATGTTTTCTGAGACAAGCTAAATCCTAGGTTAATGGGGCTGTATTTCTGATTGCAGCTGACGTATTTGATCTCAAAGTCGATATGGGCAGTGAAACCATAAAGGCAGGCAGGTATAAATTATGTTAAAATCGTTGCATTTTCAGCATGCTGTGTATTACTACTGGTGTCCTCTGTTGCTCAAACGGGAACAGAAGTATAGAGTATAGACACGTGTTTTCTAGTGTCCACGTTGTCGGACCAGTGATTTTAAGAAAAGTTCTCTTAACTTGTTCCTCAAAAAAAAAAAAAAAAAAAGGAAAACAAAAAAAAAACAAGGANNAAAAAAAAAAAAAAAAGGTTCTCGTTTTGTGATAACAGGTGATTTATTTTGATACGACTTTTCAGGTGGTCCCCTACTCGTTTATTCGCCGACCCTGCGCAGGGTTTTGAAGACACAGGCAGGGTTATGGCTTCTGGGTCGGAAACACCTCCAAATGCTTCAAATGGTAATATGGCTCCTCAAAACAAGAACAACTGACAATACTAATTCTTTAGTAAATAATTTGTCTGTATGAGGTTTTATAATATGTACATGAGTACATCAGTATATACTAGTTCAGGAAAAAAACTTTCTAGTGCTTGAAAGTTCTCCAAATCGCTTTCTATGTGTTTCTGTATTTTGTAAAGTCCCGGCAAAAGAGTAGAAATCCAGAATTTCTGGCTTCTGCTCTTTGTTGAGCTCTTAATGCTGTAGTCCTGTGGCCTGTCGGAACTGGTGCCGTACCTGCAGGCTGCTGCAAGAAACACCACTCAGTATTCTTAGTGATCGTATTAATGCATTCCTCGCCCTAAAATTAACTGACGAATTAAAGCTTTATTCCCACATTCATTGTTCTTTCTCTTGAGAAGCTTTTAAAACGGACAAAATTGAACGAGATCCCTAATTTACGTTTTCAAGTACTTGTATTCTGTTTTTTTTTCTTTTGCGCGTGTTTGTAAAGGGAGTTACAAATCTACAATGACAATGTAATGCTGTCGATTTTGGAACAAAAGCCGTGACTCCTCTTTCACAAACAAAACAAAGCAAAGCGAAAAACACAAGTTTATTATATGACATACGACCTCAAGGATAGCATTTCATACATTGTACATACATTGTACTAATTAAAGTAGTGACCGATCTAAATCAAGTTACAACCGTAAGTTTGAAAGGATATTACAGTTTGTTTAATTAAAAATAATTTTAACATACAATCGAAGTATCATTTAGCGATTCTAGGGTCTAATCTATGTTAATCCAGCATACAATTTTCAATCCAATACAATTTTAGACGCAACTTTCAGGTAACTTGATATGAAAAGCAAATTTGAAAGTAATTTTCAATTCTTTAATTATTAATTATATATCACTAATCAAGTTATTGAATCATGCTTTTAACTACAAGTCTACAACGATTAATTACTGGCAATTCGACAATTATATGATCATCTATGTCTACTATATATATGTCGTTTTGCCTTTTTAAGCAGGGAGATTGACTTCTGATGTAATTACTTTAAGATCGAATAATTGAAAACAAGTGTGGACAAAGAGCCACTCAAATTATAAAAATGGAACTTAAAATGTTGCAAAATGGTCGCTGAAGAAGACATGAACACAAAAATGACTATGAAATTCATCTCGTAATCTCGTATAAGCTATTGTGTTCAATTCAATGACTCATACATTTTCATATTGTAATAATCTCGTTATTTTCGTAACTTTGTTATTATCATAATAATCTCGTTGTTATAAATCTTGGGTATATCCCGGCTAATATTTGATTTAGAAAAAGAAAATCAATGGAGTAGAATGCTTATTTAACAAGAGAATTAAAATGAAAATGAAAGTTTTACTACAATGTCTACATATTACCATTATGTGCAAATGAAAGTTTTACAACAATATCATCATGAAATGAAATGAATATTAGTGGGGATGGACCCAAGATTTATAATAGCGAGATTATTACGATTGAAATAAGGTTCGACTAATTTATATTATGGCTAGATATATCATCATGAAAATGAAATGAAATGAACTCAAATAAGATTCGACTAATTAATCTATTTTGGTAGAGACCTCTTTTATTTAATTACAAACACAATAATTTATTAGAGAGAATTTCACTTGAAAAACATTAGTTCATTCTCAAGTGAATCAAGATGCAAATTAAATCAAATTTTGTTTATATACTACAATTTATTATGTGCAATCAAATATATCATCAATTTATTTACATAAGTACATACATGCATAAACTCAAATTATGTTCCTTAATAAGGTCCCTATTCCAAGAATAGAAACAATTAGAGACCTACCATAAGGACAATAATTAAGCTCAAAATCATAATTTTTTTTGATGAAAAATTATGAACTTTTATTAGATCATATATAAATTACTTACATTATTTCACTGAAAAATATCCATAGAAGTACTAGTGATGCTAGCACTAGTAATAGTTTGAGAAGCCTTAATCCGAACACCGACGCCATTGTGATTATTACATGCACCACCCTCTTCTAATCCACCCTTCATTGCCATAATCATATCACTAACGTTCTTTTGTAGCGAGACGGCGTCTTGCCTAAGTTGTGCATTTTCTTGGAGGAGTTGGTAATTAGACTCCATGACTTGGTTGAGTTTATCAGCAAGTTGATGATTTGCTTGAAGAAGTTGGACAACTTGGTGTTGAAGGTTTTCAAGTTGTTTGCGCTTTCTTAACCTTGATCTTCTAGCCGATTCTCGATTCGAGATCATTCTCTTAAGCCTCTTCATGTCTTCTTGATCTTCCTCATTATTATCTTTCATTATGTCTTGAGTATCTAAGCTTAAATTAGGGCTAAGCATGCTAGAATTGGTAGGAGAAGTTGGATGGTTATTAGGGTTTAATGAGGCTAAATCAAGGAATGAGTGATAATTAGGGTTGAGGTTTGATATAAATTTATTAAGATTTGTTGAAATTTCATAATTTGATGGATTAATTATTTGGTGCTGAGAAAATGTTGTTAAATCCCTTGAAATTGAATGGAAATCATTTGGTTTGTTTGTAAATTCATCATTTGGGTACATGTTTATTTTAGTTATTTGAAACAATTTTCGATGAAATTACGAAAATGTTACAAGAGATTAAAAATTAAAAAGGAGGAGATGAAATATTAGTATGGAGGATATGATTTATAGACCAACTTATTAAATGTGTGTCAACATCAAGAAGTTCAACTAAACTTGCTATAAGGAAAAAAGAGGGTAGAAAATGAAGATAACAAAAAAAAAAAAAAATACTTCCTCTGTTCCGTTTATTTGTTTAACTTATTCTTTTTTAAGTGTCTCATTCATTTATTTACCTTTCTATATTAGGTAGTATTTTTATAAATAATTTGATCATACACCTCTATTATGATCCACTTGTCATTCACTAACAACTCCTACAAATGGTCTCCATTCCGTTCCTTGGTCTTTGACTCTTTATGCCAAAAATAAAGGTAAACAAATGACCGAAATAGAGGATATAGCAAAAAAGGGACTTTTGGGAGACTAATTTGTTTCCATAGTGACAAGAATATCAAATTTTCACTAATTAACTTGGAACACGGAATTCATTTATGAAGAGCCAATGACGTTAAGCATTAAAAAGTAAATTAATTAGTGTGTTAGTTTAAAATAGAAAGTGTTTAGTTTCTTTGCCCCCCTTACTTTATATCATGATTAAGACATTAAGGTATAAATGTATAATGTAGGAATAATCTATAAAAGTACACAATTATTCACGTGCAATTTGAAACAATGAACAATAGTGAAATAATAATTTAACAACTTCTAAAACCCTTGAAAGTAAAATGTCGAAACAATAATATGAATAATTGTGTAAGGCGGTTTTATATAAGTATAGTATATCATAATATCATCTGCATTTTACGCAACTAACCCTACGAAACTATCAATTACTTATGCATCTACTTGAATAATTAAAAGCCAATTTTACAATGTTCCGATATTGAATTAGAAATATTTTCGAAAAGTTTGTTCGAAGACAATAATAGGGGAGGATAGAAGTTTTCTTGGGTACACCGGATGTACTAGGTCAGCTTACATCATACTAATAAAAGACTTTATTTCTTATTTATTTAGATTATGCCTTATTGATTATGGTAGCCGGTGTTTATTCTAATGTTTTACTCCGTAGTTGAGTAGCTAATATATACGATAACATGATATAGCCGGTAAAATTAAGAATTTTTAAGAAGGGAACATGGGCGAAATGATGTCATTTTTCTTTCAAACATTTATACGTTAGCTAGCATGATTTTAACTAAACTTATTTTCGGCTCAATTCAATTTGTTAAACAATCTCATCTAAACAAAACGGCATGTAGTTAGGCTTGTTACTTGGCAGGTTTCGTGGCTAATGCGTAATATTTTCTTTAACAACAATGATTTTTAAGATATCGGTGAGGTCTTAACCTTGTGATAAAAGATCGATAACACGTGGATAAAAAGCCATGGGTTTGAATCCTCTTCTATTTTACCGTCACATTAAAATGATGAATTAAAGCCTATTAACATTATAGTAGCGTATCAAGAATTTCTTATATAAAACCGTTTGACACAAGATGTTATTGTAAAACCGTGTAATATTTTATCTAAATAACCTACTTTCCATTATTAGGACATCAAGGTCTTTATAATACGGTTTTACAATGTCGTTTCACTGTAAAATCGTAAGTATATAAGGCTATAAACTACGGTAACGTATAGGGCATGTATTGGTATATTTATATCAACAAATGAAGATAACACAGGCACTCAATAATGATTAAAGAACCGCATATATAGTTGGTTACTAATTAATTGTTTAGATATTGTTTTTATTGTAATCTAGAATTTACATAATTTATAATTTATTAGAAAACAATATATCAGCATCTTTTTACCTTTTCTAGCAGTGTTTTAGGGCTTTAGCTAATGAATTAATCTCAAAATAAATAAAGTGTCAAACATCTATCTACATCATACGAATTTCTCAAAATGGCCTAGATTGAAAAACCATACCAAAATATACTAAAAAAAAACAAAATGTGTTCATAGAGTGACAAATTTTATTTTTGGTGTTACATTTGCCTATAAGTTAATTTAAGCACTCAAGTTACAAGACACATAAAAAATACCGATTCTCATTTTCACTCTGAAAAGACTTAAATTCTTTAGCTTGTGTATAATAATAGATATGGTTATTTTAAAAAGATTTAACGAAAACAAAATCATCGACAAGTCCCACTGTCTTTCTATCCCATCGGCCAATACGAAAAAAATGTCTATAAGTTAGTTTTTCTTAAAATAGCGGTTTCACAGTAAATTATATTGTAACTAAAAGTTACAAAATAGGTATATGAAAAAGGAACGAAAAAATGAGGTACTAAATATGAAATATAACAATCGAGATGCATTAAAAAGGTACCGACATTATAAAAATAGGTCTAAATAAAAAGTGTCACAAAATATCATCAAAAGAGGTGTAAAAAAACATAAAAAAGATCATATTTTGGTGTGCAATGAAGTGATTTTATTTTACAATAAATTAATAAAAAGACGATTTTGTACAAGAATTTGCAATCCAAGATGACAAATATTGAAGACATTTATATTGTGACACCATTGAAATATTGAGATAATTGTTGTGCTAGTTATAGTTAGTGAACTAGATAAACTCACTCTAGGAAATGATCTTTGAATAGATAAAAGTAGTGAAGATGCTTTAAATTGCCAACTTTTGTTAGATGGAATAATATATAATTGGGATCAAGTAGACATTAATCATGGAAGATGAATTGTAAAGGCTAGAATTTTAAACATAGTTGATAATTAGGGCAAAATATTCTACAAAAGTTTACAATATAAGAATAATAAAACATGTTAGATATAGGTTTATTAAGAGTCTTTTCTTGCTTTTTAGGAAGCACTAAAGAAAATTGTAGACACTTTTTAGGCAAATGGCTTAGAAAGATTGCATGATCTTCAATGTGTTGTCCTTACTAATTTGGGTTATGAAAGCTTGCACAAGATACATCACATCATTCATGTGTGCTATTAATTAGTTTCATTGATTACTTAGTATCCAAGAACTAAATGAGTTTATAAACTGTTTTTAACTTGGTTAATAAAACACCCATTAAAAAAACTTGGTTGTTAAATAAAATATTAATTAGATTGCACAATTTTAATCCTATAGAGCTACATGAAATCGCTGGTTAGTAGAGAAATTCGTGTGTACTTCTGTCATGTAATATTCTTTCTAACCAGTGAGAAAATTGAATTGCCATTAACTTTCGTGAATAACAAAGCATAATCTAGATGAAATGAAATGGTGGATTCTCGTTGATTACGGAGTATGGCAATATGATGCACCGAGTTAAATGAAATCACGGGTAGTGAAGATGCAATAGTTAAATAAATACCCATTAAAAATCTTAATAGTTGAATACAATATTAATTATATTGTGCATAGTTCTAATTCTATAGAGTTACAAGTACTTAGTAGAGAAATTTTTGAACATTTCTAGTGTATCACGTCATTATACTCCTTAACCTATGAGAAATCAATAACAAAACATAATATAAGTTAAATTAAAATAATGCATTCTCATTGATTAAAGAGCACAATAATATGGCACACTAAGTAAAATAGAAGCATGATCCTTAATTTAATCCATCAGTGATTCAACGGAGAGAGGGGCCGAGTAGGAATCGTTGTCCCCTGGTACGGAGGATCGAATTTGGCTAATTTGTAACACTAAGATGGAAAATACTCTCAAAAATGATTGTTTGGTTATGATCATCAAAAACACATACGAGTAAAAGATAATTTGTTTGACATTACTTTGTTGCCCTGCCCGCCCGTGTTGTCACGTCAACAATTTTGCTGTCCATGAAGCCTGTTCTGGGCTGGTCCAGGGCCCGAAAAATTAGGTCTGACCCACTAACCCAAAATCAATAAAAATATGAGTTGTACTTTTTCATATACACCTTTTACAATTTTACTCTTCTCATTTTTTTCCCTCCGATCCATTCTTGAATAGATTTTTTTGATCCCCCTCTTCACCACAACAGCCCCTCCGACAACCCACCCTCCAGCCAATCATGCTCCGTCCGGCCGACCATACCCTAACCACCTTGACTCTTGACTGACCAGCCAATTTTCCCATAAACAAGCACGCAAGGGTGTTAGGGTGCAAACCCTTGTCCCTTGTCCCACATCGGTCGAATAAAAATGAAGCTCATCTTTATAAGTGTCTACAAAATATAATAGTATGAGGCCTTTTGGGAAGAAGCCCAAGAGTAAATTCGTGAGGGCTTGGCCCAAAGCGGACAATATCGTACTATTATGAGATGTTGACAACTGGACACGGGATATTCACGCTTCCGCACAACAGAGGGGATGAAGCAAGCCGATTGGAAACTTGAACCTTTGCTACCTTCTCATCTATAGGTTGAATTAATTATTCAATTATAGAACCTGTGCTAGTGAACATCAATATGAATATCACTTTAAAATCTAAAGGTAAAACATTAATATTGATTGTGGCCCTAATGTAATGTCATGGCAGGTAGCATCGATGGACAAGTAAGTACTCCGGATTAGTTTTGTCTTAACAATGGAAACAACAAGATCTGGGTTTAGGGACAAGTGGAAAACTAGTTGATTCGATTTGTAGCAATGATAAATTAAATAAACACTGTTAAAAAAAAAGTTTTAATGATCGATAAACGACCAAGTTACTTTAGTAATTAGAGAATTACCATCAATTGTTCAAGTTTTTGGCCCAATTACATTAGGCTTTAGGGAAAAAGGGTACACAATAGAGTTAATTTGATTAGGTTTAGGAAGGTTTAGGAAAAAGGGTATGAAATGGAAAAATAATGAAAAAGTGTATGTGAAAAAGTAAATTCCGTATGTGAAATAAGTAATTCCGAAAAATATTTATCAGAAAAACATTCTCGGGTTGGGCTAAGGCCCAGATATCTCCAACAGTCCAACCAGTGGAGCCCGATTAACCACACGGGTCAGTTCAGGGTCTGGCCAGCGAACCCTACCTTCGTCAGGCTGGCTTGGCCGGCCCTAAACCGGATCGTGGCACTGGAGTGCACTAAGCCTCTGCAATTACATTTAACAAGTCTCACGAGTCGGGACACAATAAAGAGCCTACATGACAAGCAATTCCAAGTCGATAAGGCATGGTCGATGTCAACACCTTACAGACATATGTCAGTGCCTTATAATTGAACTCCAGAAACCTAGGTCGCAAACCACCTGCACTTCAGTACGGTCGAAATGGTCTCAGGATCAGACATACATTCAGCTTCTGCACCATGCAGCAATGTTTTAAGCTGTACCTCAGACTAAGAAATTTCATCTCAACAATTTTTACATGATATTCTCACCATAGCAAGAGCCCACAAGCCTACTACAACTGTACAAGTATATAACCATCTCAAACTTACCTTTTAACACTTTAAGGCAGCATACCTTATTTGCAAAACAATCAAATAATATTCCTTTGGGATTTCTAAAGTTGTGTACATAAGACACATACAGTACATCTGGTTGGAACGGGTACTGAACTACTGATCCTACTAAGATACAACAGTAAGTATCACTTCAGACGGCACAAGTGTTTAAGCCTTCAGACTGAATAGGCCGTCTAAAATGAGAATTTGTGAAGATACAAGCCATGACTGACTTGCCTGCCCGCCAAGGATACTTCATTTATTAATCTAGTCCATTCAACTATGGAATAACTCATTTGCTCTCGACAAAACATTAAAAATGGCCACAACGCCACTCGGAAATATATTGTGTTCACTCATATTTAGGCTTGACATAGATAAACCAATCAATCAATACTCATACAAAACGAGAGCAGGCAATAAATTCGCAATAATATCAAAGCTAAATTAACCAGTCAGAAAAGTAAATATAACAGAATCATAAGAGAAAAAAATAGCACCCTGAACAAGAGTTGATGAAACTAGTTGTGGAGGTCCATGATGCTCTTAACTTTGGGAGCGTAAAGAGAGTAAACAAGGGATTGACGCTTGGCGATTTCAAGCTGGGAACGAGCATCAGCAACGGCAGAAGAGACAGCTGAAGGGTCATCTAGGGTTTTGTTTAGACGAAAAGCATCCACGGTTCGACGCTTGACATACTCCCTGATGTTGTAGTCCGGGAATTTGCGAGCTGTCCTTAGAAGTGATCGGTAAAGGGTGATTACTTCGGCGTGTGGCGAACCCATGATTTTTGAAATCACTGGCAAAAACTGCCAACAATATAGCAGCAAACTCGTTAATGCTAAAAATTTATCATCGTCATTACAGTAAACATAGCATCAATAAATTACGAATACTAACGGAAAATCTAAAACCATCAGATGAAGATTTCGTGTTTTGAAAAAGCATCAATCCTAAAATGAAGCATAACATATACGGAGTATTAAGTTTCTTTGAAATTGGTAAAACAAGATGAAATTAGGGTTCTAAAATGATAAATTTTGAAATTAGGGTTTATAAAATTGGGGGTAGGAATTGAACTAACAAATAATTAACATTCACAGCAGAAATAGACGATAAGGAATTAAAAGAAAACAATTGATAGATAGAAAATAGCAATCTAGGTTAGAAAATTGGGGATTTGGGGGAAGAAAAGTGAGTGACTTACTAAGAATTTGCGGAACGATCGAGTGTTGCAGGTGATGCGAGGTGGAGGAATTGTGTAGCAGTGGAGACTGGAGAGCGTTCAGCGGTTCAGATGTAGTCGTGTAGACGTCTAAGTTGTTTTATTTTACAGACTTTTATTGCATTACCCTTTACTTTTTCCAGAAAATTCACCTATTACTCTATTAATTTGACGTTTTTCACGTGTTATCCTAAATTTTAGGTAGAGCTGATCAAAAGCGGGCTTGGGCCGGACATGGGCCGGGCCTAGCGGCTAAAAAAGTGTCCGACGGGCCGTATTTTATAGCCCGAGCCCGCTAAGCGGGCCATTTTCCACTGTCCGTACCCGCCCACTTCAAGAGAGCGGGCCGGCCCGTGGGCCTGACTAAAATAAAATACAAAANCCGGTTCATTTGCGCTACCTAATTGGTTTAGAGTGTACAAATTGCAAATGAAATGAGCAAAGAAAGTCCGAGAATTGAGGGTTTTTATGAGGTCACTATTAATAGCGGGCCTAGCGGGCCGCCCATGGGCAATTTTATTTAGTCCAAGCCCGTCCATTTATTCTAGCGGGCCTAGTTTTCTTGTTCGTTACCAGTTTAATTTTTGATTTTTCTTGTCCAAGCCCGCTATTTTAACGGGCCAAACGGGCTGGGCCGGACGGGTCGGCCCTCACTTGATCAGCTCTAATTTTAAGATCTGTACATGATATCCTCGTGGTTTCATTTTGGTGCACTTAATCTACCCTTCTCGACTTCATTATTCAGTCATCATCACGTCACTATCTTACCACCACTTGTTTATTTATTATTCTCTTCGTTCCGGCCATTTGTTTATTGATTTCATATATGGATGTCTCATCTATTTATTTATCTTTATATATTAAGAATGGGCTGTCCTTTTAGCTTCCGTAGCAACTACCCCAAGCCTATTTCATCACCATAAACGGCTGCATCCGTACTTATTTTAATGAAATCGCTTGTAAATTCATTGGCTTGATTGAAAGATTACAAGATTGGAAATGTTCAACGTCTAGCTAAATGATAGAAAGATTACAAATAGTTTTAATGAATGTCCTGAAATTTCTGAATGAATTTATCTTCACACACTTTGCTAAGTCCTAACGGAATTCTTAAAAGAAATAGCAAACTTGACTTGCCTTCTACAGGTCTACTGACCCGACAACCACTCACGGGAGATCAAATGCTCCGATCAGACTAGCGTGGACTTTCGGCCCAATATACAAGCGGACTGGCAGGTTCGGCTATAACGAGCCAGACCCTTCCAACAATTTTAGACAGTCTATATCGCTTCTTTTGCGGGGTTAGGTTCAATAAACGGAAAGTCCGTTAATTTATGAAGTATGAGTGCACAAGTGTCTTGTTATTCAATCTGTATGCACGAACTAACAAAATGTCCCATGAGTGGGTGACTGTTTTGTCATCCAATCTCCATTACCTACCTCCCCTCCATTTTGTTAGTTCGAACATAGAAAACCTGAAATTCTGTGAGTCATAGGAATGACACAATCCTTGGAGAACCGAAATTCTGAAAGTAAAGGCGAGGTTCAGTATGGTCAAGCTCGAGAGTAATCAACACTATCCAACATTTTGTAAAGGAGATGTCGACGTAAGAAGCATTGCAGTAATCAAGACTATCCAACTCAGTAAGAAGCATTGCAGTAATCAAGACTAACCAACATCGCGGAATCAAGACATAAACCTTGAATATATATATATGCGAATGGATAGGGGTTCACACATTATTTATAAGTAATTACAAACTCCCAAGATAGATGGAGTTCAAACATTTATAATACGTACAAGCCACAGTTGCAAAGAATCATATCTACATTGTAAAAAGTACTACAGTATTAGTATTATATATAGTTTTGGAAAAAGATAAAAAAAAAAAAAAACAATTGATTCTTCTATGGACCTTTCTATCTCACCTACTAGATGATACGAGCTGATCTTGTCTTCCTCTGCTCGTAATCAAGGTCATCGGTAGGCAACTCAAAACGACATACCGGGCAAGTGTTCCTAATCCCGAGCCAAGGGATGATACAATCCCCATGGTAGAGATGGGAACACGGCAACTTCTTTCCCTCCTCTCCAACCTCAATATGATCCTTACAGACAGCACAAAGTGATTTCTCATCAACCACATCCTTCTCCGTAATCACCACTGAGGGAAGCTTCTCAATGGCAACTTTAGAAGCTGGAGGCCGCCCCAATATTGCATTCTCCCCATCTGGAAATTGGCCAAACATAGTTTCATACTCGGCCGTATAAATATAATCATCATGATCCCCAAAATAAGGACCACCCTCGTCCTCCACATCAACATTCCTATCCAAATGATGATTCACAATCAAACGATTCAACAAAACCTCCCACTCGGAATTCGACACCCTACTATCTCTCTCAAACTCTTCTTCCGGCCCAGAGATGTGCAAATTCGAATCCAACACTTCCTCCTCATCCACATTATCATCAACAAAACCCAATACATCCCTCTCAACAACAACATCATCATCATCAACCTCCTCCCACTCGAAATCGTGATTATTCACCTCTCCATGATCATCATCATCCAAATGAAATGAATCCCAACAAAGTGTAACACTCAAATCACCATCATCATTCACATTATCAACACCAAAAGTTTCCTCATCATCAGAACCCACATTCATCTCTAATAAAACATTATCAATCCCCTCAACCTCAACTTCGTCATCCGAATCCGACTCGATCCAAACCGTTCTTACCCCTCCACTAACTCCTCTAGATGAACTCTCATCAAAATCCCTACTCCCCTTGTCCCTCCTCCTAGCAATGTAAAAATCATCCCCACAATCAGACGCAGCAAACCCACCAAAATTACAACAATCATCATCATAATCACCAAACCCTAACCCTAACCCTAAAGGATGACGACCCACATCACCATTCTCATCAATTACTCCAAAAGTTTCTTCATTTACGATAATTGACACAATTTCATCAGAACCCATCAAATTAGATTCCTCAACGCGTTGATGAAACAAGTCCATGACGAAATTTACCTGATTATGGCGCGATACGCCGTCGTTTCGAGCCGCGATTTCTACAGAAAGATCGTGGTGGGACCAGATTGGATCGTCTTCATGGAGATGGAGGAAGGAGATTCCGCCATTGATGGATCGAAGAGACATAAAGAGAGAAAATTTGGGGGAAATTTGAGGAAGAGGAAGTTGGAAATGATATAAAGGTTGTGTGATTGTGAATGAGGGAGGGAAGCCTGTTTCCTCGGATCTTTGTCACTTTATGTTTCCGCTTTTCAACCGACACATTTGTTTTCAAATTAATTAATGAGATTACTCACAAAAACTGTGATCGTGGGCCGGGCCGGGCCGGGCCTAAGCATTAAATTAAGCCCGAGTGTGCGGGTCAGGCTACAAGTACGGGCCTGTTTTATTGGCCCAAACCCGGCCCATGCGGGCTTAAGTGGGCTTTTGGGCCGATTCGGGCTAATTATTTTTTCTCTTGAAATAAGTTTAGAAATCCCAATTATGAAGTTAGATACTTAGTGTATTTGGTTTCAAAATTTTCGTGTAAAATTATGTAATTTTTTCGAGTATTGTCAATTAAGAAGTAGTAACCAAATGTAGTTTTTATGAACCTACTGTTTGAGGTGACTCATACAAACTAAATGTACAATTTTTAGTAGTGTAATAATATATTTTAGTGTAGCGCTCACTGTAAGTTGTAGTAGTGTTGTAATTGATTTGATATTCGTTGTTCTTTAGGCTAAAAAACATTGACTTAGCATGCCCATAATGGTAAACAATTTATCGGCGCTAGTGTGATACAAAATCATTACCTCATTTTTTATCATATAAATACTGGTAAAGGAAAATACTAAGCCTTATCAAACGAATACATGAAAACATGTGACTACGACTTATTTACAATACAGCAATTGATTGGTTAATTATTTT
>LHUT01000379.1:9172-23681 GCA_001412135.1 Silene latifolia subsp. alba
TCAGTTGTGCTGTAGTTTTGACGTCAGTGTTATGTTGTTTTTTTTTTTTTTTTTTTTTTTTTAATAATACAAATAAGACCTTAGAGGGAAACGGATGGGAGTGGGATAATATCCATTGTCTGGTTAGCGAGTTAGGTTGAAGGGATTTGGAGGAGGAAAAGAATGAAGGGATGCATTTTCCTTCCTAAAAGCCTAATGAAAATTCCTCCAACTTTGAAAAGATTTAGATGAAAACTGCCTTGGTCCATTTTCCCTCCCCTCCCAATTTTTTTTTGTATCGAACCAAAGCGTTAGTATTTAGTTTCATGGTATAAGACCATCAGTTCATACGAAGGGCTGTTTTAGTGCTGTAAGGTATCAGACCATCAGTTTTAGTGCACTTTTTTTATCTAAGGTATTTTAGTGCTGTAAGGTATCAGACCATCAGTTCATACGAAGGGCTCAAAATAGATTAATGATGTGAAGGGCATTTGTTTTTCATATTTTCTTAGACTTATGAGAATAATATGAGATTTTGGAGAATAATTATCCATCTCTCATTTTGTATATGGGCATCATCCCATGGGTGTCTTTTTGTAGTTAGACGCCACATCTATGGTAGCTTTTTATTTACCGCCTTGTCACTTAATTAATAGTATATCTCACTTGTAAAAAAACCTATTGCAACTGGAAAATTTAGTTTTGACTTATTTTTTGAAAATGTGGTAAAGAGGAAATCGGTTCAAAAGTACACAAAGGGAGGGATAACCATGTTTTATAGTGATACTGTCAATATGTCTAACTTACATATCCTTATTTCATTCTTGTGTAGTTGTGACTACTGCGCTTGATAATTTTGATATTAATACTCCGTAATCCTATGGTACAAATTAGGCACATTTCAGTATCACTTTTTCTTGAGCTGTTTCACTGATGTTAGATATATATGTTTGGATTCAGGAATTAAATACAGCTGGAGACTTCATATCATTCTATGAGGAAATGATGCCTCTTGTCCAAACCTTACCATTGGTGTTTTTACACAAAGACAAGCTAATTTCTGAACTACTTTCTAGGTTGCGATTAGATGCACAACTTTCCTTGGAGCCGATTCTCAGGTTGGTTTTTCTTCTAGATAATTTTGCCAGAACAACTCATCATGTTGAAACAATTAGTGTAATGATTTTCAAGGCCTTCTTCCTTTTATTGCTTGACCAAAAAGCTTTTCTCGTGGTTTGTTATATGCCTACTCATCTTCGGCGTGGCTTGATTTTAGTTTCAACTTTCAAGTCATTTAGAACATGAGTGGGAGTATGTATTCAGTTTTTTTATAAATTTTTTGTTTCGTTTGACTTTTTGATACACTTACTTTTGGGGACAACTACTTTATTTACATGTGCAGGTTAATTGCAGAGTTATCAAGAGATCTACAGGAGGACTTTATACCGTAGGCCCTAAACCTTTGGCCGTTTATCGTCTTCGTTATTTATTCGTTATTTATAGCGTGTTTAGGGGTCACTCTCGCTAATTATTATGAAGGCCAACATATGGTTGGAGTCACTATGTAATTTCAAGTTTTTTTTAGGGTCGACCCATTCAACCTTTTGGGTTAAAGATAAATCAAGGTTAACACGGTTTAAACTTTGGGCAGCTTTCTTTCGAAGCTCACGGCTTCATTTTTATCGCTGCTTGAAGATGGTGCTGACCGAGAACCAGAAATTATCGAGCAGGTTTAATTTTCTTTGAGAAATTATGTCTTTTTAGTNAATAATAATATTATTATTATTATGAACTTCTGAATTAGTTGACTCTTGCTGTGCAGATCTTTATCTCATGGTCATATATAATTATGTACCTTCAAAAATGTCTTGCTCGAGATGTTGTCTACATTCTCAGGTAGGTGGCTTACTCTTTTAATGTATTTGGCAGTCATTTAACTTTATTGAACAGTGACAATTTGTAGATCGTTTGTACATTGGGAGAGGGTATAAAGAAAGCGTATAAAGCGGTAATATTTGGCTGTTGTAGACAATCAACATGTGGACATGGAGAAGAAGATTTAACATTTCTCTAGCTTCTGTGGACTTGTTCGGTTGTTCCTATTACTATCAGTATTGAATTCTCATTGCATTTTGTTTCTGGGTGGGAGCAAAAAGAAAAGCTTCTTTGGAGGTTTACTGAAATTACCTTTATGGTGCATTGTGCTAAAGTGGAATTTAACATCTTTGTGGGTTGTCTGTTTGACATTTTGATTTCTCTCAAGGGCACTGACCAAGTAAATTTTGGTCAGATTACACTTAACTTAATTAGGCGCAAATGAAATCTGCTTGGAGTACCTCTTGTCCTTTGTTGTGGGCTTTGTACATTTTCGTCTTTTGAGAGTATCTGAAATGCTTCACATTGCATTTGACTCATTTCTTGATTGCCTTCTAGAGCCATCACATGCCACTTTCTGTTACATGTGTTTATAATTTGATTCGTCACATTATTAAGTGCTTAACATCTCCAGAAGGTTAGTACTGTCATAATCTGACATGTTTGTACTCTTTTATCTGAAGGGTTACAGTCAAATTAAGGTACTATCCAAAAGATTGTATCCGGCAGTTTATGGCCAAACCTCTGTCTTTTCTGGTGAGGAATGCATCCAAGAAAGAACTCGAAAAAGGTATAGTTATGATTTATAGACGATTATCTGTGTTTTCTTCTTTACAGATTGATGGTTGTTTGAAGTGTGTTAAGGCTTTGGGTGTGCAGCTGGTGTGTTGTGGGCTGTGGCATTGCACTTCAATTTTGGTCACATTCAAATTTTTGCCTCTTTTTTTTTTTAATTAATTGTGTCATTTATGTTTCTGCTTTCTTCTTAACTGCATGAGTTTTTCATGGAGTAGATTTACTGTCACGTGATTGTTATTTAAACCCTGTTCGTATTATCATTGAATCAACACCCTGTTCTCAAAGACTCAAAGCAGATGCTTTGCAGTTATTAAACTATTTAGTCACCCAGTTAAACTCACTCATAGATTGATTACTGTCACCTCAATTAATCGGTTTTGCAGAACAAGTAGCTGGCATTCCATTGGTAGTAGTTTTTTTCGTATTCAAAGTCTGAGAAAAGATGATTGATAATTATGAACTATTCATGAAAAGGCTAAAAACTATCCTCACTGGTAGAGGGACAAATCCGGACAATAATTATTAATTATTAGGTCATTTTAGATGGCCTTTGAACTCAGTTTCTTGCCAAAGAAAAGACCGTCTGCACAGTTGTACGTTTAATGATTCTTGCATTAGACTTGTCTTACACCACATTGGGCAGAATCGTCAGTGGATCGGAAGTGTGTAGTCGGTCATATGCTGATATTCATACTGGATAGGAATTATGAATTTTCAAATTTTGTATCTATCTTTCTCTAATTGATGGGCATTAACAGGCGTAGCTAAAATTTTATGTGAGGCTGCAAGAAAACCTTCTGAGGCCAGAATATCCGGAGTTAGTGCTCTGCTGTGGCATGTTATGAGAGGAACATCTTCCAATTTTCACTCAAAGGCAGGTCGATTAATGCGATTACTACTTAAAGACTCAATTTTAAGTATTGGTGACAGGTTCACCCAAGGTGAGTTATGATTTTGATCTATATGGTCACTTCTCTATTAAATGTAAATTTGTGTTTCACTCTGCTTGTTACTCCATCTGTTACAGGATCTGACACTGTTACTGAAATTTTGAGTACTGTCTTTCAAAGATCATGCGTGGAGTTGGATCCCAGTGCACTAAAGCTCTTGTGGGAAGGCATATTTGAAAAAATTAATGCTTCTGTACCGTGTAAATCACCTTTACATTTATGTCATCTGCTATCAGTCCTTATATCAACCGTCTCTGTTGATCGTGGTACAAAAGTCTGGGGTAAGTCTGGTATCATCTATAGTTCTTCTCAGCTTTATTGATAGATGACTCTATTGTTAACCCTTGTTTTCCGTGAATATTAACAGATTACAAGCCTTTGCTGGATCTTGTTGCTTTGTTAGTGCAGACATTTATGGTGAAAACCACTGTTGGCAAGACTGAGGGGAAAGAATCTGAAGTTGCTGATAAAATTCTCAAGCTCATGCTGTGCATTCTTGACGGCCTTTACAGTAGCCACATCTTGGATACTTTCCCCCGGGTAGCCTTACAGTGGGCTCCGGCATTTCAATTGAGGACCTTAATGTATCCTTCCATGACATAAATTGGTTTTCTGTCTACTTCATTCACTATATTACATATGAAAGCAAATTTTTATCTAATGAGTGCTTGAATATGTATTTCAGGTTTCCAGAATTTCTGAAAGAGTTGGTTACCAAGGACTATGCTTTGCTTGCATTTCAAAGTAATATTCTAAGGTATTGCTATCTGTATGATATGTTTACCTATCTTAAAAATTTCTGATAATACATTATTTATCCTGCTGGCTTTTCAATTTGACAGTGGTTTGTTGAACCTGCTGGAGATAACGAGGGAAGGAGGGGTGTATGTGATACTGAAATTCTGTGAGAGTCTTCAAGTTAAAACGGGAGGCTTCAATGTCTTTGAAGGAACATCAGATAAAGTAGTGTCAGAGCTCTGCTGTTTCTTTAGGAAGGAAATTGGTCAATGGGAGGAATTTTTAATTAATATGTCACGTGGGGATGCGTCAAGTTGTTTAGTAAACAAGGACAATCTGGCTATGTTATGGGGAATTGTTCGCTGCATTCCATATTTCTTATCTACTGAAGGCAATCTTTTGTTGGTGAATTTGGTTGATAGACTTGATAAACTTTTGACAACTGAAGCAGGTATTACAACCAACATAAACCTGCTTTGTTGCATAATCTGACAATCCTGACATGCTACCAGTATCAATAACAAGTTTCTCAATAATACATGAAATATTGACCTTAGCAGTTTTTGGTTCCTTTCAGTTTTGCTTTGCAGTAAACCATAACTTTGTCAAGTCTCCCCAAATAATTGTGGCTTTGCACCTCTCTTGGCTCAATTTTATTCAGTTTTGCCAAAGGAGCAAACCCGTCTTTCACCTTTAATTGGGCAATATATGCGTGTTTTTTTTCTTTTTGCTTTTTACCTGTGCGGAAGATTACTGAATCAGTTCCATTACTATGTCATTTGTTCATTTATTTACTTTTGAGTAAATTACTATCACGGCATATTAATATAGGGTACAATCTCCTTAACTGCTTCCTATTAAACAAGGAGGTTAACTAATTGCCATATTGATTGCTCATGTATCGGTTTAATGCTACTCCCCTTCATCTTTTCCGTTTTGCTCCACTTGCTCGTTTTTGTGTGGGGAAAGTTAAAAGTGGTGCTAAATGAAAAAAATGGAGGATGCATCGGTTCTACTCCAATTGTCGTTTGGATCGCTTCAGTTCAGATATGCTTTAATTCTGGGTAAGGTAGGGTTGGGTCGGTTATTTTGTGGGTGTTATCCAATTCAGGGGCAGTAAAGTATGGGTTGAGTTGGATAGTAATGGTTCGAATTTCAGGTCATATTCATGTTATTCAGTTTGTTACGGGTTTGATTAGGTCTGGTCTTTCAGATAGGTTAAGTTTTGGTAGGTCTATACATGAGATGGCACATCTTCTTGTGGTGGTTGGGGTTGCTTCGTGAGTAACAAGAAACGATGGCTTATTAAGTGGTGACTTTGCGGTAGGAAGTAGGAAGTGTTGACTATCACTTCTTTCTGCAGCTCTCTGTTCTGCAAAGTGATGTTGAAATCTGCTCTCGTAATCCATGTGCAACTTGCAATGTGTAATGGAGTATTATTTTGGTGTTAATTTGCTAATAAACAGTTACAGGATAATTAGGTTGTTTTAGTCCTAACTAAGGGAGTTAACCCTTCTATTTATTTTTATATTATGGTTTATTTTCTGCCACTCATTGTATTAATGTCTGGGCAGATTCTTTTGGAGGTGTTTCAAAAGAAATTTGGCAGAGCTTTATCGGTGCAACTTTATATAGCTATCAGGCTGCAGGAATAATTGAAAGTGACGAAGTCGAACATACAAGCAGGGTTTTGCATCTGGCAAAGAAATACAAATCATCTCGCCAAGTTCTGTCCGCTGTTGCTGAGTATCTTGAGTTAATTTATGGGTTTGTGCTTCTCTGACATTTCGCTATGTGAAACATTTCAGCGCCTTCTGCAGTTTAAAATATGCACATTACATGGTTTTGTCACTAATGTTGCACTTTTTAGGTCTGTGCTCCACACAGAGACCGATGTTGTAAGGACACATCCACAGCTTGCTGGAGCGATGGTAACAGATGCTTTGTATGTATTTTCCGAGAACCTTTATAATCCTGATAAAGGAATTCGTGTTTCCACCCTTAAAATATTGTGCCACTATGAGCTGCTTAATTATGAGCTAAGGATATCAAAGCATGATGCTGTGGATCAGATGGCTTTGAAGGACAACCATGCTGTCACTCAGTGTTGCAATGTATACTTCAAATCCTTCCAGTTTCCTGTTAAACGTTGCCCTTGATTACATTTTATTCTTTGTGTTAATTTTACTATTGCTATTACATCCAGGTATTTAAGCTGCTCCTCACAATTGAGGAAACACCCATCTCCATTGCCACCAGCAGGAAAATAACTCTTGTAGTTTCCAGAATACAGACATTTTTATCTGATTCCCGAGCCTCTGAAGTTTATATCCTGCCCATGTTTTATGGCATTATAGGGCTCCTGCATAACCAGTTCAGGGATCTGTCAAATTCAGCATTGGATTGCTTGTCTGTTGCAATGAGCAAAAATCCTGCGCTTCTTTGGGATAGGTTTATTAGGGTTTTTGAGCTATGCTTGGCTGTCTTTCTTAAGACTAACGTGTTAGAGGATACAGATGAAGGCTTAGAGATTATGAGTGTGGAATCTTTAAAAGGGGCAAATGGTATATGCTTTCTCATCTTTCCTAACATGTATATTTTCTTTTAACAAGACCACATTGTGCTTTAGCATATGTAATATTTTCTGTGTTTTATATTGCCCCATATTCACCAGTACTTAACCTTCTCGTTGTAGCTAAGCTTACTCACTATAGTCTGAGAACTTAATATTCTCGCTCTCCTCATATGTATGATCATAACTCTCTTCGTGTCTTTTCATACATACATGGTAGTCACGCGGCCACCCCTTGGTGTTTATCAATGCACATCCTCTATTACTCATCCCTCATCACAAAAACGCCTCCTTTATAAAATTGTTTTTAAGAACATAAATAAATTATTCTGAGGCAAGGTTTGGTCTTGTGTATTATGATGTTGCCATTGTCGAGTCTCAGTTTATTCTTATTTTTTGTCATTTACATGTCTCTCTTATCGTTTGTTGTATCGTCGTCAGATCTGGTGGAACTTTTTGGTTCATTCTGCGATACAGGTTCTTTTGAACGGTCCTACTCATCAATATTTATTCCGCTACTTCAAGCTCTACAGAAGATTCCAAGTGTCGTTGAGTCTCATTCTCGTCAAGTGGTGCCACTGTTTTTGAGATTTATGGGTTACAGAGATGAAAATCCCTGGTACTGACTTTTTGTTTGTGGCAAAGATGATTAAATGCTGTGTTTGTACTATGTTATATGTCTGTATTGCATAAAGATCTTTTGCTGATATGCTGTCTCTCAATTCTTTTGTAGTAGTGTGGGAGTATTTGATTCGCACGTTTGTAGTGGAAGAGATTGGAAGCTTGCCCTTGTGGAATGGCTAAACCTGCTGAAATTAATGAAAAATTCGAGATCTTTTTACCGTAGCCAAATGTTAAAGGACGTTTTGGTAAATAGGTCTGTGAAATTCTCTGTTTCGTGAAATTTTGCACTGTGTATCTATCTTTCCGTTCCTTGATATTTCATTCCTTGATATGCTCGAAGTCTGATGTGGCTGAGTTTGCTAGGCTTCTTGATGATAATGATGCCGATGTTCAAACGAAGGTTTTGGATTGCCTGTTAAATTGGAAGGATGCGTCTTTACTTGCTTACGAGAAGCATCTTAAGAATCTTGCCAATTCAAAGTTTCTAAGAGAAGAACTTGCTACCTGGAGTTTATCTAAAGAGTCTAAATTAATAGAAGAAGAGCACAGAGCAGAGCTTATTCCTCTGGTTACGCGATTGCTTATGCCGAAAGTTAGGAACCTGAGAACACTTGCGTCCAGAAAGGTTATCAATGTGACTTTTTTTTCAATTCTTTTTGATCAATTCCGAGAAATACTGACTCCCACATTGTCTCTGTTTCTTGTCCTTTCTTTCTTACAGCATGCTAGTGTCCATAACCGAAAGGCAGTTTTGGGATTCATTGCCCAACTTACTGTGCACGAGCTTCCTCTTTTCTTTTCATTGTTGATGGAGTCCTTACAGATAACGAAACCTGAAAGTGAGGATCGGGCAAATTATTTTGGGGGTTCGGGAGAGAGAAGTATGGATGAATTCCAGGCATATTTCTTGGACCTTTTTACCATGGAGAACATATTGGCCATTCCTTGGAAGAAGAGATATGGATTTCTACATGTGGTCGAAGAAATTCTTTTGATTTTTGACGCAACACAGGTTCAGCCATGCCTTAGATTGCTAATGGGCTGTGTTGTCCGGTTGCTGGAAAGTTGTGCTTCAAGTCTTTACACCAAAAGTAATGGCACTCAAGCTGAGGACCATTCTTTAGTTGATCTGCCTAAATCTGAAGGGAACGACAAATCGGTAAACCTATTGTTATCTGTATCTCTTTTGCGTGCACAAATGCTATTAAACTGCGGAAGTGTTGCTATTTCTTATGAAATACATGTATACAGGTTAATTTCGAGTTGAAGCAGTTTAAGGATATGAGATCCCTGTGCTTGAAGATAATCTATTGTGGTTTGAGCAAGTATGAGAATTATGATTTTGGTTCTCCATTCTGGGATCTATTCTTCAAGTCGGTAAAGCCTTTAGTGCATGCTTTCAAGCATGAGGGATCAAGTAGCGAGAAGCCAAGCTCCTTGTTCTTTTGCTTTCTTGCAATGAGCCAGAGTCAGTATCTTGTATCTCTTTTATGTAGAGAGAGGAACCTGATTCCAGACATATTTTCAATTCTGTCTGTTCCAACGGCTTCTGAAGCTATAGTGTCTGCGGTACTCAAGTTTACAGAAAATCTTTTGACTCTCGAAGTTGAGCATGGGATGGAGATAGATGCCATGAGGGACATTTTAATTTCAAACCTTGAGGGTCTTATTGACAGCTTGCACAATCTTTTCTACAATAACTCTGAGCAAAAGAGGTAGGAGAATATATCATGTCCTATGTGTCGTGTGTATTTCTATTTTATGCTTAAAGAAGTATACTTGATGTTTTTAGCCAGATTGGAATTGTTTTGTCTGTCACTTGTTGTCTGTTTGCATCATTTTTTTATCTATTGAGTGAATCCTGAGGCTTACGTACCCAAAAACCACAAAAATAAATTCCACGTGTCTCAATTAAACGGCAAAACTATTGGAGCACCCTCTCTGATTCCAGATAACCCTAAAATATGTCTTTCCAGTCGGATGAAGGAATAATAACTGTTAACAGCAGAAAGGTCACGGTAAAATCGACAGTTTCTTTGGATTTAACTGTGTGAGGTTTGTACTTTTAAATGATGATAAACTCATACCCTTTTTCACAGCTTCTGTAAATCATTGTAAGGCATCTTCAGTGTGGGTCATGATTTTCAGTTATCTACTTTTGAATGTAGCCATGATGACGCTTTATTTTTTTGGTTCCGTGTACATGAGGTATGCCATACCCCCGCCCTTCTTCCCCCCTCTAATGTTTGTCAGCTACATTTCTTGCAGGAAGCTTCTCAAACATCCTGGTGAAATTGTATTGAGAATTTTTAAGTTGCTATCCAGGTTTATAAAGGATGAATCAGCAGCAAAGAAATTTGTTGACATCCTGCTTCCACTTGCTTGTGGTGGAACTAAAAACTCCGGTTAGATCTCATATCTTTTGTCATTCTATTTGCAGTTTCCAACTTTGCTTAATAAATACAACAAAAAAATCGTAATCTCGATCTTTTGAAAGAACTATGTCTCAACATCCATCTTTTCTTTGGTAGGTGTATGTATGGAGGCCTTGCAGATTCTTCGAGATCTAATTCCATTGCTAAGCTATGAAAGTACTAGCAAAATCTTGAATGGTGTTTCTCCTATTCTGATTTCTGCTAGACTGGACTTGCGCTTGTCCATATGTGATCTAATTGATGCCCTTGCTGAGAGTGATGCATCCATATGTTATATGGTAATTTGAATCCTTTGAGATTTGAGAGTTTGCTGACATCATCAATTTCTGTCTGGGTTGTATGCGATTAATTTTATTAAATTGTACCTCCTGGTTGTTGCAGGCTAGACTTGTTCGTGATTTGAATGCAACTGTGATGGGAGACCTTGATTTTGACACTATCATTAGTGCTTATGAGAAGATTACTGCAGACTACTTCTATGGTTTTCCAGAGGATCAGGCATTAGTGATTCTTTCACACTGCATTTATGACATGACGTCTGAAGAAATAATTCTAAGGCAAAGCGCATATAGGTCACTTCTCTCTTTTATTGATTTTTCGGCTCGGATAATTGGGAAAGAAATGGATGAGGGTACTATGGAGTCTGATGGCAATGTGTGGACTAATGTTTGCATTCAGCGTGTTGTAAATAAATTTCTTTTGAAGCATATGGGAATCGCAATGATAAAAGAAACGACACTAAGAAAGGTACAGGTTTAACTATGGCTTTTCACTTAAGCATTGCGTGCATTTTCTTCTACGATCTGTGCGTAATCTTATCTGGATGTTACCAGTAGCGGGAGACCTTGAGTAAAATGTCAAGGATGGCCAAGAATCGAAGTTGGGACCTCTTACATATAAAATTGTAATATTGAAATAAAAATAGGGTTGATGGTGGTATTGGGGATCGAACCCTGGTCTCCCCTTTGATTAGTTGCCTAGCAAACCACTGCACCACTTTATCAATCATGCTTAACAAAGTGACTGAATTATACATAACCTAAATTCTGGGGTGGGCCAGGGCCAGGCCCACGTATACTAAGATCCGCCACTGGATGTTACCTTTGATAATAAAGTCAATAATGATGTGTTGGTATAATTATAGGAATGGATTGATTTGCTGCATGAGATGGTTCTGAAGCTTTCAGGAATTTCAACTCTTAAGAGTTTGAATGTGCTTTGTAGTGAAGATGCTGAAGTGGACTTCTTCAACAATATTGTGCATCTCCAGGTATGAACTACCTGGAAGTTTTTCTGCTGACCTGTGGTGTTAAGTGTTAACTTAATCATGTGTATTTTTAAGATCATGCATTTTTCTGCCTCTCTCAAGACTGCCTGTGTTTTCACCCATGAGCTGCTATATTTGTAAACTGTGACCTAATATCCCTACAAGTCTACATCACAGTACATACTGCATTGCATACAACGATGACAATATGATAAATTTTGTTTCTGTACTTCACGAGGAATCATTATGGCGGAATTTCGTAAAGTGGTAACCTTGGCAATCAATTAGCACAATTGTTCCTCACCGCATTGCCGGCTCTCCTTTGACGATGCCTCACAAATGCTGGGATAATCAAACATGCATCAAATGTGGCTCTGCTGATAACTTATAATGCTAGAGAACCATTTCACTTTCATTGCTAGTTATCTTTCCGATTTTTCAATGAATGAATGTGAAGTTAATAGTCATATACTTCGTCTTTTTCAGCAAAAACCAGTTACTGACCTAGTTTTATTTTCCGCAGAAACATAGGAGATCAAGAGCCTTGTCACGCTTCAATAATATTTTTGCCACTGAGAAGCTTCCGGAGGTAGCCTCTACTAGTTATCATTTAATGTTGTAAATGAATGTCAGACATCTATATACTTATATATATGTCTTTGGGCTCCTCTTTTCAGTTTATCCTGAAGAGTATATTCCTTCCACTTTTCTTCAACATGTTATTTGATCTGCCTACGGGGAAGGGAGAAAATATAAGAAGTGCGTGCCTGGATGCTATTGCATCTGTTTCTCGTCAATTTGGATGGAGATCGTACTATGATTTATTGATGAGGTGTTTCAGGGAAATAACAAAGAAACCTGACCGGGAAAAGGTCCTGGTCCGACTTGTTTGTTCCATTCTTGACCAGTTTCATTTCCAAGAGACTTGTTCTACACAAGACATGCAAGTTAATTTAAGTGATGGGGTAGTGAATGATGATGTACCGGCTACTACTACTTCTGTAGTACAATCTTGCCTTGCTGGGGTTGTTTTGCCGAAGCTGCAAAAACTGCTCGTGTCAGACCCAGAGAAAGTCAATGTCAATGTCAGTGTCGCAATATTAAAAGTTCTTAAGCTTCTTCCTGGCAACACCATAGATTCTCATCTTTCAAGTATTATCCATCGTATTTCTAATTTTCTGAAAAATCGGTTGGAAAGCATTCGTGATGAGGCTAGATCTGCTTTAGTTGTGTGCTTGAAGGAGCTTGGTGTTGAGTATCTAAAACTTGTAGTCAAAATTTTGATGGCAACGCTAAAACGTGGGTTTGAGCTTCATGTCCTGGGATATACAGTAAATTATATTTTGTCAAAAAGTCTTCTGAATTCATTCGGCAGCGGGGAACTAGATTATTGTCTAGATGAACTCCTTATTGTTGTAAGTAGCGACATTTTTGGAGAGGTAGCTGAGCAAAAGGAGGTGGATAAAATTGCTTTTAAAATGAAAGAAACTAGAAAACAAATGTCTTTCGAGACACTGAAGATTATTGCACAAAATGTAACATTCCAGTCCCATCATATGAAACTTCTTTCACCAGTAACTGCCCATCTGCAGAAGCATTTGACACCAAAAGTGAAGTCAAAGTTAGAGACAATGTTAACTCATATTGCCCTTGGTGTTGATAGAAACACGTCTGTCAATCAGACTGATCTCTTTGTCTTCATGTATAGCCTGATTGAGGATTGGCTGAGTGAAGAGACTCGTAAAAGGGAGATTCCAGATGCCGATCAGTCAGATAAGGAAAAGCAACAAAACGAAAGCAGTAAAACGGCGGTGAAACGTTATATTGGAACAGATTCACGGTGTTCATATCTTATTACAGTGTTTGCTCTTGGGCTCTTTCACAATCGCATGAGAAACATCAAGTTAAATAGAGGCAAGGATCAAGTTCTCTCGATGTTGGATCCATTCATCAAGCTGATGACGTCTTGCTTGAGCTGCAATTATCAAGAGATAATAGCAGCTACCCTTAAGTGCATCCTTCCACTAGTAAGACTTCCTCTACCATCTTTGGAGTCGCAGGCCGACAAGATAAAAGTGACACTGTTGGACATCGCTCAAAGTTCCTATGATGTAAATAGTCTTGTCACACAATCCTGTCTCAAGTTGTTAGCAGCACTCCTGCGTAGCACCAAAATAACTCTGTCCAACGAACAATTGCATGTATTGATCCAGTTTCCTCTTTTTATCGATCTTGAAAAAAATCCCTCCTTTGTTGCTCTTTCACTTTTGAAGGCTATTGTTCGACGAAAGTTGGTTGTAGCTGAAATATATGATATAGTAACTCGAGTCTCGGAACTT
This sequence comes from Silene latifolia subsp. alba, assembly GCA_001412135.1. Taxonomy (NCBI): domain Eukaryota; kingdom Viridiplantae; phylum Streptophyta; class Magnoliopsida; order Caryophyllales; family Caryophyllaceae; genus Silene; species Silene latifolia. The sequence continues at coordinate 22,750 of LHUT01000379.1, forward strand.
ATGGTGACTAGTCAAGAAGAAGCCATTCGCAGAAAATGTAGTCAAATATTTCTGCAATTCTTGCTTAACTATCATCTGTCTCAGAAACGCAGGGATCAACACCTTGATTTTCTTGTTTCTGGTCTAAGGCAAGTATCTTTCCATAATTTCTGTATATCTGCAATTATATCAGTTTTCTTTTGTACTTTATCTCTGAAGTAAATTTTTCTTTACAGATATGAACATGCTTCTGGAAGAGAGGCTGTACTAGATATGCTAAAGACAATTATAAAGAGGTTTCCAGATAGCATTATAAATGAGCAGTCTCAGTCATTGTTTATCCATTTGGTGCTTGCTTTGGCAAATGATAATGATAAACAAGTTCGTTCCTTGATTGGAATAGTCATAAAGCTTCTTGTCAGCAGAATCAGCCCACAGGCGCTTGATAACATTCTAAATCACTGTCTTGCTTTGTATCTGGGAGAGAAACAAAAATTGTGGAGCACAGCTGCCCAGGTAATGTTACTTTTTGCCATCGTGAGTAGTTAAATACTTCTGTGAGTTTGACTTCTAATGCTTTAGGATGCTTGTAAGTATCAGTGCTGAACTGGGGTATTTCATTGCTTTGCAAGTCAAAAGAGTGCCCCCATTATTCCTCATGAGTCCCCTTCATGTGACCATTTCATTTGAGTGATAATCACTCTTAATCATTACAAAATTCAGAGTTTATTCACAAAAAATTACCTTTTGTATCTCACTTTTTTCAAAACTTGTGCCTTTATGAAAACTTCTTCAAAACTTGTATCTTCTATAAGCGTTTCCTTTAATCCCCCTTCCAAAAGACATCATCATCATCAACAACAACATCAAAGCCTTAATCCCAAAAATGGTTTGGGGTCGGATGACATGAATCATCCTTTAGAACCGTCCATGGGTGATCGCACACCTCAAAA